>PNEQ01101013.1:0-15317 GCA_003012365.1 Medauroidea extradentata | reverse complement strand
GAAATTTCACGTTTCTAGGTCCAGTGGTTTGGGCTGGGCGTTGATGATGAATGAATGAATGAGTCAGTCAGTCAGTGAGTGGGGCACTTCCTTTTATATACATAGATTTATTCATGTTAAGAAGATTTTTTGACAAATTTCTTTGTCCTTTTTTCGTGTAATTTTTGTCTGTTCATCCAACGAAGCATCTATTCGTTCTTACTTGCTTGTGGAACTAGCGCTCAAACAGCTTTCCTCATGCGTGTACTAGCTGGTTCCCGCAACTTTGTTCGCGGTGTTTTAAATATAGTGTCATACTACTTCTGAAACAAAAGATTTGAAAAGTGCTAAATGAGGGAAAATAATGTTAAGGGTCATTAATGAGGGTTTTAGAAATATTTTGAAAAGGAAAATTGTTCTACAATACTTTTTGTGTTCCCCGTTCTGCCTCTGTACCACGTTTTGCATCCCAACTCCCTCAATGTATAATTTGTTTTGGTAGAAATCGTTGTTGGCGCACACACAACTTACCAACATTTTTTTCATACAGTACATTTTTCTTGGGTACCCCGTTTTGCCCCTATACCCCATTTGACCCTCCCCCTCCAAATATTAGTATTTTTTCAGCTGAAAACTATGTGGACGCACCCACAACCCCCCTCCTAAATTTTGGTGTCTCGTTCTGTCCCTCTTCTCCGTTTTGCCACCCTGCTCCCTCCTCAAAATTGGTAGAAACCTTCGTGGGCGTACGCACAACTTACAAAACTTTACTTGTTAACTAAATTTTTTGGTATCCATTTCTGTCTCTCTACCTCTTTTTGTCTTCCCCCTCCCCCAATTTTTGTGCGGATGACTGGTATAGAACCACAGAAGACGAACAAACAAACTATAACTTATAGCAGTCCGCCCGCGGCATTGCCCACGTTTATTATTCGTAATACCGTATATTTATACAATTTGTGGACTTCTTTATTCTTCACAGTAGTAGCTGGCCATTAAGTGTTAGGATAACCAAGCTGCAGGTTAAGCTCACTCTGCATAAGTAGCTATAGCTAAAAATTGCCCTACGTCTATCCCTGCCAGGTTTTAACTACTATCCCGGACCTTATTTATAGTCATAGAAAAAATACGGATATGAGAGAGTATTAATATGGTTTAAATAGTATACGTGGTGTGATGACTCATTTATCTCGTGCCTTCAATACGTACCTTCGGAAGTTCCCTAAAAATAATTGAAATATTCCGTCATTGGGCACACAGAGGTTGTATACCCATATGTAACGATATAGTTGCAGAATGTTAACTTCCCTATAAAATACTTCTCTTTGGCTGTACCTGCTTTTTCAGATCGTCTGCTTCGAAAGGTTTACGTTAGCCTCCCCACCCTCCAGATATTTGAGAGCTATTTTCTCAGGATAAAAACTGAAATAAATTATTTTTTCGTATTTACGTACGCTACATTCTGAGAAAGTATCTCAATATCTCAACTGGTTAGGTATATTGCATGGATTGAACGAAAACAAATATTACGTCTTTTCAGTTCTTCAGTGATAGCATTTCGCAAAATCTTACCATCACAGGTTGAACACTTGTACAAGTATCCAACTGAAGTGAAAATAACGACGATAACCCATTCAGTCAATGAGTAATCGAGACGATTAATTTTTATTTCCTTCCATCACAGCCCAAATTATTGAAATCTGTTTACGAGCATTTACACATTTATCATAAAACGAAAATCAATTCTATACCTCGACGGGTTCGATAGCACTCGTAGATATACGTAAAACATATTCAATGTGCTTTCACCCGTTTGGGATTCAATGAATTTAATATATATGTATACATATATATTATATATTATATATATATATATATATATATATATATATATATATATATATATATATATATATATATATATATATATATATATATAATGCTATTATACGGGCGTCTCATTTAAGTGAAAATCGTGACGATAGCCAGTTTATATTAAAGTATGTAGACGATTAATGGAAAACAGCCTTCATTCCGTTTCGTAACTTTCCACCTCATTAGGTGTCAAATTTCGAAAAATTAGTTAACTACATTTCAAGTTTTTAAGTAAGCATTAATCAACACATTTCCCCTCTTTTTCCTCTTTGGTAGTCGAATTTCGAAAAATCGAAGAATTGTTATTTGGGTTTCCACATCAGCATCACTTTGAAGCAGGTGTCCCGAAGGTTTCGATAGATATAGATAGTTAATCGAAAACTCATTTCAGGTCTTCTCACCTCCTTATTTTTTTTTTTTTACTTTCGAAAAACCCTTGAATTGACGAATATTATTTTTATGATTGACCTATTGAAGTAAAAGTCACGAAGATAGACCGTCGAGATCAAGCAATGTAGACGAATCTTATGAAACACATTTCACCCCTTTTCACCCCTTTTAGGGAACGAATTTAGAAAAATCCCTTCTTAATGCTCGTCTACGACCTAAATGGAAACAACACAAAACATTTCACGTTTCTAAGTTCAGTGGTTTGGGCTGCAGTTTGATATGGCATTCGTTCGTTCAGACAGTCAGTCAGCGTTTTCTTGTATACATAGAGCTAGTTATTTGCTATTTAGTTTGTTCAGCTTGTGTATGTTACGTTTACGTATGTATACTTGCATTCACTTGCTATACAACTGTAATAAAAAAGTCTTGAACATTTCCATCTAGCATGGTTCCCGCTCTGGTTTCCCAGACATTGTGAAGTAGAAGGTGTGGGTAAAGCAAGCTCTGCGTGCACTGAGTCCGGAACAGCCACCTTGCGTCAGACTACTTCTCAAGATTATCAGTGCTAACCGTGTTGATAATGTTCGAATGGTGTTTCCCTTCCATGTTTGAAAATATGTACTCATAATTAATAATTATCGGGTATTATATCTCTTCAACTGTAGGAAGTCCTGGTATTCCTACTCGTTAAATGTGTGTCGAGAAGAATTAGATGAACCTATTTGTAGCCTCAAACAAATCTCGCCCCACGCTATGAACTCAAATTTTCTGTAATGTGATGTAATGTGTTATGTAAAGTATTGTGGTTAAATTGTAGTTACACCACTAACTACTTACCAAACTCTTTTTGGTCCTCCTTTAAGGATATTCAAGTGCGATAAAATCATAATTATATATCTTTATGAAATATTATTAGTTTAGTAGACGATACTTGTGAGTGCAGTTTCCTCATACAAAACAATTTATTTTAGTTCTCATAGTTTTCTTATAACGGCGCGACAAAGTCAAAATTTACTTGTTCTGCTGCCATGCAAATAGTGAAAACCAACTGACCTACATAAACAAAATAATTCACTGTGATATAACATCCCATGAGCTATGCAATAAAGGATTTTAAAGACCATAACGTAATATTTTGAATTTTTTAAAAAATCGAAAAAATACAAGAAAAAAGTTGAAAATTCTGAAATTTTGTAAACTACAAAAATAGTTCACGAGATTTTTTAAAAATGTATCATTACGTAGCCCGTCATATGTGAATCATTTCACTTATGCAAGTCAATTGGTTTTCAATATTTGCATGGCAGCAGAACATGCCAATTTTGACTTTGACGCACCGTTATGAGAAAATTATGCGAGTTAAAATTGTTTCGTAGTAGGAAAATGTACTCACAAGTATCGTATATAAAATGAACAACATTACATAAAAATATAAAATTATTATTTTATCGCACTTGAACACCCTTAAGTAGCTGCAAGAAATGTCACATGTTTCCTAAAAGATGCACATGTTAAAGAAAATTTTAAAAATCATAAAATAAAATAATATATATTTGCCGAATTGTTACACAGACCACTTTTAAACCATTTCAAACTTTAAAAAAGTATCAACTACTTGCTGCTGAAGAACACCACAGTAAAAGTTTAAGTAGATTTAAGTCAAACTAACAGTAAACGTTTTTTTTCTGTTAACCTTAACTTTGCCTCAGCCAGTTCTGACAAACAATTGCATTTTAAAAAAAGTTCTTCAGGTACATAAACAGAATACAAATTAAAATAAAACTGCTCCGTTATGCTTAGTTCAAGAACTACATAAATTTCAAATTGTAAATAAAAAAAAAATGTATTGAGTGAGTGATAAAACATTCCTTTAAAGTTAAAAAAAATAACTATTCGGAGTAGGCTGAACAATATGGCGTCTTGCTGACTCCGTTATCATGATTAATGTTTAAAAAATACGCATATTTCTGCCGATAAGCTCAGATACGCGATGCATCGCAGTAGAAGTCACCTTCTTAAACAATATATCGGCGAATCTCAGCCGAAGTATTCTGGATGAACAATAAGCGTCGACACACTTCTTCCCTCGACTCAGGAGCCACCACGGTTATATTTTATCTCACATATTTGCGGGAAATACGAGACGATATCACAGTACGCGGACGTTCCGCGGCCTAATTGTGTATGTGTATATATATATATATATATATATATATATATATATATATATATATATATATATATATATATACATATATATATATATGTATATATATTGCAGGCTGCTGCAAAACCGCCCGTTTTCGATTCTGGGTATATGAACCATCTTGAGACTGTTCCTTGCAAGAGTTGTGCAATGGGAGTGCATGGCTGGATGTAGTTTTGTGGCAATAGGCCTACTACATTGCAATGCATCGCAATGGAGTCTGTCCAAAAAACTACATCCAGTCATCGTGAAGCTCTTATTCACAATTTATTTCAATATTTTCGATTCTATTAATTTTTCTAAAAAAAAAAAAAAAAACTTTTTTTAAATTAAAAATAATTTATTTTAGATTTACATCGTTGGTGATCTATTGGTCAAATTTCTAAGTCAAACATTAAGGACAAAGGTAAAGGTCACACCCAACACTGCTTCTCTTGCACAATCACGCACATCGTGTGCTACGTCGTACCCGTTCGACTCTATCCGAACACGGCAGATTCTGTAAACTCCCTGACTGTCCAAACATTAAACACCTCTCAACAATCAACCAATACAAATTGTTAACGTGTTACTGATATGCTGTTCTCTGCTCGTTTCAAGGATAACGTTCATTCACATGGTTCATTTAAGTCTATTGCATTGAAATTTTTCCAGAGAGATAAAATTAAAATGCTGACTGTTTAAAAAAAGAAACGAAAATATTCAAGCTGTTGTAGGAACAATCCTGATATTACTGATAACTGAACTAGACTGTTGTATTTATTTGAACACAAGTATAGCTACTGCGACAATACTTTTCTTCCAGTGCGTAATAATATTCCTTAATAACATAGGCATAGTCGTCAGTTTTGACAAGCACACGCAAAACGCTTTCATTTAGGTCTGTAGTTTGCAGTGTTCATGTCTCACCTTTTATTCATCGACACTATTAAATACAATATTTCAAAGTTTTTCCTTATAATTACGTCAGTAAATTTAACTGCGTAACACGCGGTGACACGACATTCAGAAAAATTGTGAGAAACTTAAAATCAGACATGTGCTCAAAGACATAAGTCAAGATAGTCATTCTTATTGCCACGAACATTTTAATTAAAAATTTAATTGACGAGGTTTGTAACTTTCTCATCGAAATTAAAAGCCTTTTGAATGTTTTAATGAACATATCAAGACACATTTAAAGTAATGCTTTTGTTATAATAGACAACGTTTTGGTTACATCACTAGAATATAGTCCTACTTAGAGAACCCATTTTTTAAGTTAAGTAATTATATATGTGTGCATGTATGTATGGTGAGGGGGAGGTGGAGTGGAGGTGTCGCGATGGGTGTGTTGGAAATTACTTAAATAAAAACAAATTTGGACACTTTTTATATTTTTATCTAGCATTATGTTAACTAACTGAAATACAGCGATGAGTTAAATATTTTTACATAGTCTCCCTTGAATTGTTTCACGAGCTATTAGTGAACTTCCGCTTTAGGCATAATACACTATTTTTAATCACATTGAAAAAAAAATTTAACTTTTAATTGCAAAACCGAGGTATATTTATTAAAAATATTACTTTGCTGTAATATACTGTTCTGACGATTAAGTAGCACTAAAATTATTTTATCTAAACACACGGTAAAATGTTATGAAAAAAAATTAATGTTGAGTATGATTACTGTTAAATAAATAATTGCGTAAAAGCATGCTATGTCGGTTTTATGATATTTCATTCCTTTACAATTGTTTTTACTACATTTTGAATTTGTGTGGAAACTGATTTAACGTTAATTACCACAAATTTACCGCCTTTTCGGGTTATTATTTCAAATAATAGAAATTTATGCTTTTGTTATCTGAAATTCTGTTAAAAGAGAACAGTTTAGTGATCAATGAAACATTCATTAGGTTTGGTAATTGATTTACTGTCAAATAAGTTATCTTCCTAACTGGTTAAAAACTATTTTATTATGACCTTCAACTGAAAGTGTTTTTTTCTTCAGTTTGTTCAGTAACATATATTTTAGTTTATTTGAATTGTGTTTTTCAATATACGAATAAGCAATCAATTCATCCGTAATCTGTTTTTCCAAATTAAAGTGAGTCAAAGTTGTGGTTACAGAGCAACAATGTAACGGTAGCTGCTGAATACAGTATATCGGACCGCAGGATAATTGAAGTTGGCGTACTCCACGGTGTAATGTTTTTATTTTATTTTTACCACCCCTCGTTAAGAAAAAATACGTTTGCTAAACTTTGATCGCATTTGTTGTGGGTTAATGATGTGCATGGTTTAATAAGCAAATATTGTGACCTTAAGTAACACGCCCTCTGGCCTATGGTTTTCATCCCTCACACCTAAAAAAATAAACTGCACACGTATCATCGGAGGGAGAGGAATGCTTATACCCAACGCCTGTTTGAGTATTCAACATGAAATAACCGAAAAATAGCTGCAAAAGTGTACAAAACATGGTTAAATTTTCAAGTATGGCTGCCTCGATATGCGCCTTCTCAGATAGGTTAGAATTCAAATAGCTTATTTTTGTTGGCTAAAGAACTTTCATGTTAAATTTCTGATAGCACTTTAACTGAGAATACTAAACCACTGTTTACTTTCAGTAAAACTATCAGCATGTGTTTGAAAGTGCCCGTCATTTTTCATTGTGAACGAGTAGACGGTTTCAAATATTAAAGTCAGGCAATTGGAACAACAGTCTGATGCTGTTGCAACGTGGTAGGCCTTCTATACGCGAGGAGGGAAACAAGTCCTTGTTACGTTTATTAATAAAAATTGAGTGTAAACTTAAACTGCTGCGTAGGCCCTTGGCAAATTCACCGAACATAACACTTTTTTTTTACACTTAGCCGTTTACATTTATGATTTGGAAGTTGGTCCCTTCGCGCCACGTACGCGGCAAAGTTGAAAACCGGAATTAAATTATGTGTTCAAATGTTAGCGAAAGTGGTGAGTTTATTAGTAAATTGCATTTATTTATACTGCAAGATATTTTGGTTTGTTATTTTAAGCGAAGTGTAACCTTTATAAGCAAACGTGTGATACTGACATTATTACTACATTTGAGAATGCAGGTTGGTTCTTAAAGTACATTACAAATAAACATAAATATATTTATACTTCAAACATCCGTGGCTGCCGTACTAGTTACGTAGTGACAAGGAACTATTTACATAAAAATTTATTTTTAAGTATTTTTCGCGCGGCAGATGAACAAGTGTTCACAATAACGATAATTTTTAGTGTCGGAACGCATTCTTCGCGCCGCGTCCACCGCGCTACTGTGAATCTATCGTCACTCGTCACCCGACCTTCTGCGTCATTACTGTCTTGGCTGCGCGACTTTTCACTTTGTGGTTCTGAGCCCTGAACACATTTCTATCACCACCAATCGGTATCTCATTACATGCGTTTCAGGTTTAAGAGAGCACTTTTGAAACCCTAGTTATTTTTTTCTTATAAAATAATTTATAGATTCCTGCCACATTTTAATATAAACAAAGGAACTATGTTACTATCAAACTCTATAAATTTGAACCGCACTAAAAAGTTAGCATTTGAGGTCACAAAGATCTTATTTGTTACAATTATTTTGGGCATATGGTCATGAAAAGTGCTTACGGCTTATAGGTACATGAGTTATAATATCTTGGTGTGGTATACCAGGTGTACTATTATTTTTTTCCGATGAATTATATAATCGTAACATAAGTGAGGAAAAACACAGACAAAAATTATTGTTCTTTTCTAATACGTTCTAAACACTGCTAACATTTTCAGCAATACGTATTAGTGAATTATAAATATGCAGTCCTAAGTTTATGCTGACCTGTATATTAACTGTTTCTGTAATACAGTACATAGTTCCTGTTAATGAGTTCAAGAGATTTTGTCTAGCGATTAGTTGCGATTTTTTCAGCGCTGGCGATGAGTGATACGAGCTGACTATAGAGCAGTTTCGGAGTTAAAGGGTGTTAAAAACAGGAGTTCCTCGAGAAAACCCCCGACTAACGCCATATTGTCCGGAACGATTCCCACGCGTGAAAATCCGGGTCGGTCTTGTCGGGACTTGAACCCGTATCGAGAGAAAGTCGAGCGCCGTCTGTCGCGGCTCCATGGTTTGTTTTGTAGACAGCTCTGATTTTACATTGAAAGTGTTCGTATAGTAAAACAAGGGTGACTATGATGTACACTATGCATCCAAAACAAATTAAGTCTTGGAGGCGTTGTTCCAAGCAGGATTGCAAACCTGGTAATCAGTAATACACAGCATTGTGTTAGCAATAAGATTTAATGTATTTAACACGAAGTTTGAAGAACGTAAATTTTGGAGATAATAATATAATAGACAACGTATATTGTTACGGTGGTTCATGGTAACTAGAGTACATTGGATACAGCTATACGTAGCCTAGCACGTAGGCAAATCTTAGTAAGCTCAGACAACCGAAATATTTTTTTTTTTGTTACAGGCACACTTTCGCTGCAGATGATTTGTCTATGCGGTGCGGTGTCTATGCGCTAGGTGAATTCATATAGCTGCATCTGGGATTCATGTGTGATTCGAACAGAAATTATAGGTCCTAGACAGTTGCTACAGTAGGATCATTGAATTAATGAGTGTGCGGACGACACAAACGTAGGCAATCCAAGGGTGCTGCCACTTATTTTTATAAGGATGGAACGTTCGAAGTATGTTTGCTGAATATTCTGAAAATTTTCATTTTACTTAATTTAGTTTACGATCTCTGTGGAACAAACGGTTTCCAAATTGATATTTAAGTTCGTATTTCTCCCTAAATAATACGTTTTCTGCTTTAATTTTTATCAAGTATCAATTGCTGGAATTTGCCGATGTTTTTGTGACCAAGTTGTACACATAAATACTAATGTTTTAATACCGTTACTATTTTTAAAGTACTTCGAATACGTGTGATATATTACTAACTAACGTTGTGGATTCGACCGCGTGTGCTATAGAAAAGAGTAACTAACTTTTAATTTCGTATTAATTGATGGTGTTACTTTATTAAATAAATAGCGTATCTTCAGCAACACTGAAAACAAAATCATAAACTTACAGCACACCAAGTTTTAAATACATAACTGAGCAAAATACCTATTCAAACTAAGCAAAAAGCCAAATCAGAACGAAATAAGAAGCAAGTTATAAACCACGAAACATTCACTAATCTCAAATTAAAAAAAAAAAAAAAAAACATCGGTCAGCACACCAAACTAGAAGAACGTAATTAAATAGAAAACATCCCCAAATGATGTTCGAAAGCAAAGAAATATGAAGCTAGCTGTTAAATAATACAACAATAATACAAACAGTTTTATCCAGTCCACTTCGCTGTGCGTACTTTAATTGCAGAACCTCTTCGTTTTTAATACATCTTTATTTCTCTAAGATAATCAATAACTGTCTGTCGTTTGTAGACCAAAAAACATATCGATTGCAACTTTTGAGTTATTTCTCCGTGGTCAATATTCACTTAACGGGAGGTCTGTGACATTTTACTACTTTTCACTCCCGTAATTGTCGAATTTAAAAAAATCTTCAGTTTGGTTTTTAGATATTTACGTAAGCTTCAGTTTAAATCAAATACTACCTCGATATCTCAAATGATTTGGGAGATACGGATGATTATTTGGAAACACGTTTTATTTTTATACCAGCTTTTAAGGACAAATATTGAAGAATCCTGATTTTTTTTATGTATTTACGTAAGCTTCATTTTAAAACAAAAACCACCTTGATATCTCACATGGTTCAGGAGATACGGATGTTTAATTGAGAACACGTATAGTTTTTGACAGGTTTTCAAGGACGAATTTTGAATAATTCTAAAACAGCTTCTTAGATATTTACATGAGCAAAATTCTAACGCAAAGATCACCTTGATATCTTAAGCGGTTTTAGAGAAATAGAGGAATTATTTTTCACTCCCTTAATTTCCAAATTTCAAAAATCGAAAATTTTTGAAATATGCATTTGCTTAGACAATGTTTTGAAGTAAAAAGATTAACAATATATCATCAGGTAGAGAGTTATCGAGAATATCGCGAAAACGCGTTTTGCCCCTTTTCATCCCTTTAAATTATTATTTTCGAAAAATCCTTCCTTACTGCGTGCCTACGCCGTGAAGGGAAGCTACGCTGAAAATGTCACGAGTCTAGGTCCAGCGGTTTGGGCTGTGCGTTGATGAGTGAGTGGGACACTTAATTTTATGTGTAGAGATTGAAAATGAGTTTGTCAGTCTTAGGAACACACACACTTGAAAGGCTACCGATAAAAGAAAATCGCTATGAAGAGGAAAGTACTGGTTAAAGAGAAAGTACACAATACGAATACCTATGAACTTTTTTGTTCAACATGTGTCACGTGATTAGCAAAACTGCACATGTGCATTTCGTAATATAAACCAATTAGGTTAAACTAATATGAATATTAGTTTTACCTAATTGGTCTGTATTACGAAATGTAGAACACATTGATACCACCCGAGTATAAGTGAATTCAGTACTCATAGTACACAATAAATCTCAGTGAACAATACGATTTGTTGCGCCACTAAATCAGGTGTAAACAATACTTAAAATTTTAGGTCATGCGGATGTGATTTTAACATATTCAGAGCAAGTGTAACCACGTAAAGAGTTGGATCTGTTGGAATGAATAGAACTAATGTTGTATCCTCTGAGACCGCTGCATTGGAATCTTTGTGAAGCATCTAATGCATGGCATACAGACGCCAGTATTCATCTGAGGAAAAGTACAGTACTTGTAAGTTATTCCGTTGCTCATTACTCTCAGCATGGAGCTGTCACAGCGAACCGCTCGCCTGTGATGAAACTGATCAATGGTATCTAGGTCCGTGATATCAGAGAGCAGTGCCAGATATCATTGGTTCTTGCTATTTATACTGCAGGTCAGAAACTTCACTAACAAGATTTGTTTCTTAACGACGTGTTAGCGATGTTTGGTGATGCCGGCTTCGTAGTGAAGTCACCGTGGCTTGCCATTGCTGTAATGATCAGACTGAAATGCGCGCCGAAACCATTTCCACAGAAAAATATCCTTTCCCCGACATGGAAATGTGTATTTAATTCAGGCGAAACAGTTTTCTAGGTCAGTAGATAGGGTCTATATATTTTTATGAAATAAAGTTGGAAAGATGTTATGATGTTATTTCTCAGAAATGTAATGTTAAAACTGTTACATTAAAAATGCCTAAATTAAAAAGAATAGTAACTTAACTAATAATTTTGGCATGTTTTCTCATCAAATTATAAAGCTATGTTGTAAAATGGACACATTAATAGATCGAAAAAAAAAAAAATCTTATCCAAACCATTGTTTCTGTAATTGAAAGCAGTTGGAAATCTTAGAGATCAAACGTGAGATTTAAAATGAAAGTATGCAACAACAACATAGAACTTTTAACGTACCTATGTTTAGGCCACAATCAGCATAACAATTTTTTATATTCTTGATTTTCTTGACAGACTACGGCCTAAATTTCCGTTAGAAGTTCAACGTTCAACTGCGATGCTTGTAATCTAGTGCAAGGTAAATGGAATTTACGCTTTAATAGCACATTTCACATTTTTCTTCTCAAAATTTCATAATATAAATAAAGTAAAATACTTGAATATGGCGACTGATCCCGTGTCTTAAGTTATTTATCCCTTCGATATTTTTGTAAGGTACCGCGGGGAAATGAGACTGGATAATCAGTGCGAATAAAATAATATACCAGTTAGGGTATTATTAAAAAAGACATGTTCTATTTTAAAATAAGCAATATTTATATTTATTTTAATTATTTGCCGATTCTTTCTATTTCTGGGAAAAATTTAATTGTATTATTTGGCTGACCCGAAGACGGCTCTAGCCTCCTGTATAACCAAAACACAGACTCATTATGCGATTGAGTATTCTTTTTCAGTTCAGTTCAATGGGCGTTTAAATTGAAGACATGAATCTGGAACTTACATTCCAAACTACCTCGACGACTGGACTGTGTAACGGGTTTTGCTGGCCCCGCACACGATGTCTTTCATTGTGGCAGTTAAAATAGAAAAATAATTTATGACTTTCAAATTATGGTCATCAGTGTTCATATCTTAAATACATTTTACAAGTCAGAAAATGTTCATTTCTATGAGATACCTGGCGTCGTGTCTCGTATCCAATACTGGCGTGGCCTTGCTGATAAACGGAACCAAAACAGTTTCTTCTTTGAACACCTGACTCAAAAGTCATTAACCGTCAAGAATTATGCTAATCATGGTTACTTTGAGACCAAAGTATACTCGTGTACAGGTTTCAAACTTCGCGTTTGACGCGTTAAATCAGCGGAGCGATAAGAGCCAGAGTTCAACGCTCGGTGAGAAGCATATCGCCTGTATTCACAGCCGGCGTGCAAGGTTTTCATTGTAAGTCTCTTTCCTATGGGACTTATAGCGACGTAATAAAGGCCAACGCATGCATGTCGTTTTTCGTTTTACGTCATGAAGGGGCGTTAGTCTAGTTCCTGCAGCCTAATAAAGCCGGTTTAATCAATTTTGACGTACCCCAAAATTAAACGAACATAATTTGAAGTACGTGTTATTTTCGTTGATAAACGTAATACGAATATTACATTGAGGAAAAAAATATTGTAAAATCGAACAAAATTTGCTTGAATAAACCAAATGGTATATTTCAATACGTGCAACCAAATGTATGGTCTTTCACTACCAAATTATTTCTTTGAAATATTTTTGTTATTCTAACCAAGTTACATGGTAGAAGACACAATACAGATACGGTTAAATGTAACGTACTTAATATGTTAGAGCAGTCATTGAAGTACGCTAGGTAAATATTATTTTATTTGTTTTGATAATGAAAAGTAAATTATTTGCACGTCTACTTTTACAATTGTAATATATACGAGTAAATATAAGAAAAGTAAATAGAGGTAGTCTGATTGAAAACTACGACCGTTAGCTTTTTGACAGGGAAATTTGTCTCTGGACCATCATAACTTACGTACAGTTAGAAGTTGTGTTTATACATACAGCTGTTATAATTTACGATAGACTCGTAATTCTGAAACTCTGGATGGCTTTTGCTATGTCACCTGTGATAAAAGCATATTTTGTTTGAGATCTCTTGGGTTGAACATGCTTGGCCATATTGCGATGAGATGGGGAGAGAAAGTACCTGCCTCGCCCTGGAAAACACAGAGTCCTACCATCACGTGTTAGTACCAACCCTTCATTATGTGAATAGTTAGGAAAACATATTTCCCTTTATAATTATTGACGGTAACACTGGTTGTGGCCTATTTCATTTGGATTATCTCACTAACACTCAATCAGTCTTGTCGTCTAAATGTGTTTACATTTTTTATCTGTATTTATCAATTTATATCCATGTTGAACCCAAATTATAATGTTACAAATTTCTCAGGAACTTAAATGTGCTTCCTCCCCCCCCCCCCGCCCAGGCAGCCCAGGAATCCGTTACGTATAGCAAACGTTTAAAATTATGCGCTGTTGACTCGAAGTTTATGCGCAGACACGGCGACGGTCGTCACAAGGAGATTCTGTTGCGAAGTCTTTGTGAATCCTTATTTAATTAAACTCCCTTCACATCAGCCTCTTCTTACTCGTGCTCTTAGACATCACTGCGATGCAACCGCATTCTCAAAGTTAATCAATTTTCTAATTATACTCACCATGTCTCAGGCCGTTTGGTTTCCGTTGCCTTTGGCGGGGACTGGATAAGACTCGCCCGAAAGCGTGCGTTCCTCTGAGATGGGCGATCTTTCCTGGAGAGTAAGCGAACGAACAGCTGTTCAATACCATCGCTTCCACGTAGTCATGTCCTAGTAGGTCATCGCCTACCTCCCCTTTTTTCTTCACAGTATAACACGTTTGCACTTTCATCAGAAAAAGCTAATAGCTTAAACTGTAATACATTATGCGCTGTAATTTAAACGTTGTTAATTCTGTATTATTTTTTAAAGCGATTAATATGGTAAAGTTAATGCCGATAAGGAAAAACAAAAGGAATTAAAATTCATTAACCAAATATTTCATGCAAAACACTATGAATTTCAGCACGGTATCACATTTAATACATGTTTATGCGGGTTAATTTTTTTTTGTAACATAAATTTACCAAATATGATTTAGTGACACTGCTAAAATTGCTGTATGTATACGAGAAAATGTGTTTGAAATATGTATAATTAGTGCTCTGTCTGAATAATTTTCAGCAGTTGCATGTCTAATTTTCAGTTTTCATTTGTAGGGGTTTCCTAACTCATTTCCAAAGTGAGTTTTAAAAATATACGATTCTGCAAATAAATTTCCCAATTATTTTCCTATCTTCTTTCATGCTTAGCCAACACGTAAAAAAAGTCGTTAAACGAACATTATTTCAATGAACCTTGTGCGAGGTTCTAGTGTAACTGTTTAGAAAAACATCTAATCATTTAAATCATGTTCAAGAAAAGGTGAGTCGGTACTGATTATGTCACATTTCACAGGAATGGTTTTATAAATTGCGTTGTGGAAGAAACTGAAAATTGTTAGTAATATTGTCACGGTGGAAGTCACCGTCAAAAGTCATGCCCGGCGACTCCCACCATAAATATGTCGGGAGGCTGGACGTAGTAAACCAAATAATAAATAAAATAATGTAAAAATAATAGGTAGTGTTAAATAGTTAAACATATGTGGAGTGTCGTGTTGATAGTTATGTTATATCTTGTTTGTAGCTAAAGTGTTGAATGTAAAATGGGGGATGAAAGTATATCTGAATTATTAAGCTACGCAAGACTACGAGGTGGAAA
>PNEQ01101012.1:7984-21536 GCA_003012365.1 Medauroidea extradentata | reverse complement strand
GCATCAATTTAAGTACATAAATTTTAAGCTACCTACGCAACAGAACCAAATATCAAGATACTTCGTTTACAGAAATCAGTTTAAAAATTATGTTCTCCTGATATACTAAGGTTAGTACTACATGACAGGAAGTAGAACGAGTTCTTTGCAGTGACCTAAATTTGGGCTGTGGGTAGGCTGGTAGAGGAAGGGGGGGGGGGAAGGAATCTTTTGTGTACTCTCTACCAACTCGTGCCCGTGGTAGCACCTGGGTTGAAAAACGCAACAGCTCGCAAAAAAATTAAGCGTATCTCTTCTTAGTTATGAAAAAACAAATAAATACAGAATTATACAAATGTAAAACAGCATCGAGTCTTATAGCACACGAGCGATTGTATGTGCAAGAACAGGTGATTCTCCCAGCATGCAATCTGTTCGGACATCACGGGCCAAGTAGTCTATTTATCTCGATGGTCAAACCTCGCGTCCGTATGTGTATTTTCGTGCATTGGCGATGTTTCACACTGAAGATGTCGGTGAGAAGGGGAAGGTAAAAACCGGTTTGTTCACTGCTGCATGGGGTGCGAACGTCATGAATTACGGTGGGTGACTGTGCTGCGCTCTAGCGTGCGATTTACCAACTAAGACGATACAAGGTGTTACAGCAGCGCACTGCAGCGGTGGATTATCCAAGCTTCTCCTCAAACGCGTAGAGTTTCTCCTATCCTTTCGCGACTTCTACCCAGTATATATATTCAAAGGTATGGCCAAGGTAAACGACGAAACAGGTTCTGACTCGGCAACTGGGAGGGAAAAAATAACGGCCTTTCGAGCATGCAGATGGCTGTGAAGTATTTTAGCTAGCCAACTGACGGTGTTACAGGACAGCATGTCCATGAATAGGGACCTGCGAAATTCACATGATTATTTAGTGACGCAACAAAATTAATTGCTCTGTTCAGCAGTGTTGGTTCGTAGGTTGTTGCCAGGTAGTGTACAAGTTGCAGAGAACTGTATAGCGTTGTATACTAGTTAACGTTACAGCCACTGACACGCTGGTGTGTAGGTGCTGCATATTACTGACTGATCACAACACAATAAGTAGCCAGTAGATATTTCATGGTAATAGGTATACGGCAGCACGTTCACACGAGTGTACAGTTCTCTGCAACTTGTGCCATAGCCATCTTTAGTTGAAGGCCGCGTCCTTAGATCTGGCAACTCTGCCAGGAAGGGTCATTTTAACACTTCTCTTAGCTCTCCAAAGGCAATGGCTGTACCTGATTCGTTATTCTGCCCTACATACCGGCGAATCGGAGGAAGCCACTGTCTTTGGCGGGACAAAAGAAGTGTTAAAATGACCCTTCCTTCCAGTGTTGCCAGATCCAAGGCCGCGGCCTTGTACTGAAGATGGCTGTGCTTGTGTCCTACCAGCCAACAACCTCGAGCCGCCACTGCATACCAGAGTACAACCTGTGATTACATTGGCCACGAGCCTCTATGTGATGTCGCTGACGTCTGTTATAGCTTTACAGGTGACTGATCACTCTTCCATGGAACTTTGAATTATTGGTTGAAATCATTCTCCGTGTCATGCCACAACATTGACGGCCAACGGAAGACGTCGAACGAACCTACAGTAGTTTGGATTCCAACCTGCTGACAGAAAATAACGCGAAATTTGCATGTCTTTGTGCGCACCTGCAGCTCCGCTTCGTGGTCAGTGATTGTAACTCCCAGCGTCTGGGGGATGTACCCGCAAATCACAGACGTGTGGTGTCGCTGTTAAGTTTGTTCTGATTGGCACAGTCAAATGAAAGACAACTCTGCACAAATAAACACAGCCAATAGCCATGGAGTAGAGCTGCAGACGTGAATTTAAGGCATTGAATCATAGTGGGGAGAAAATCTTTTCGCGAAAACCTCCGGTCTCTATAGTCACGAGCAGAATTGCGTCGATTTCACAGATTCACCTGGCAGCATTCTCAGTCCTATACATGCACCGACTACAATCAGTTATTAATTGGCGTGTAAGTAAACAAGCGGGTAGCAAGTGATAGTTGTGCGAATTATTTCCTTATTTGATATCGGCTTGCAGTAGTCAAAGGCGTTTCGTGACAGATGCCAGCTAATCACAGACGTGATAATGAAGTATACGTTATTGACGTCCACCCTGACCTGAAATGTAACTGCGAAGTTGACGTACCTCTAGTCATGAGGTATCAAACATCCATTTAAAACTTCCACCGTAAAAGAACAATTCACTGGTGCGTATTATTAGTATTCGTGAATACGTTCAACTATCTTCTTTCCTTGTGAAAAACCTTACTATTAAAAAAAACTACAAACTTCTGTCAGTTTTTTCGTACTATGACTATATTTTAAATGTTTGCCATGCACTGTAGCAAGGAACATAAAAGCACGTCTTTTTATATTTATTTAATTGAAGCCAAATTATTTTGCTCTGTTCCCCCATTGATTTATTTGACCGAGTATCCTGTGTTCCTGTTTAAGCTTTTACTGCACTTTGATGAGCATTCGATACATATATGGATTCACTTAAAATTTTATAAGTGGAAAATGTAAAACGAACATTATGTCGTGCAAATATAAAATTATGAAATTTTACCACGTGAACACCCTTAATACACGTAGGTTTTCTTCACTTGAAACAGTTCAGCCAGCATGTTTTAAATGGAACCTAACTAACAGAGAAAGCCGGCTGCCCAGCCATATGGACAGACATGTTTTTTTTCTATACAGTCTGTACAGTCGATGAAGGCAAGACAATGCGCGGACGGAAAGGCTACACGTTTCTGCAGTAGTGAAACATAGGAACATCCCGAGAAAACCCACTGTCCCAATGGCAAGCGTCCACCACGTAAGGAAAGCTTCGTAACTGTTAAACTTAAGGTAAGTCGTATAGACGTCAGCAAAATGCCACACACTGAAATATCAGCCAATTTAAAGTAATTGACTATAGCGAGACAGCGGACTCCGTCGGTAACAGAAATGTTTCAAATCAGAGGAGTTCCGGGTAAATTATCTGGACCTGTGACATTCAGTTGCTCAAAATAATTATAACGGTTTCTTGGATCCCCAATGAAGATGTTTCATTGGTTTAATGTAGGCCCTAAGTTCCAGGGCTGTTAAGAGAAAGTCTTCCTCTATGTTAAGCGTGCGACGCGCGTTATATTTTCTTAACCAAATATCCAAATAAAAAAACCACATCAAAAATGCTTCCGTGTAGCAGTACATTTAGTGGCCATTCGAAATACCCAGAAACTATAAACAGAAAAAAATCTGGATTTCATTCGAGCAAAAACTGAGATGCAAACTATTGAAAGTTCGTTTCACCTTCAGAATTAGCCCTTAATTTATTTGACACCTCTTGGTGAGGGTGCCGAGACAATAACAAATAAACGTAGTCCCGATCATGTGTTGCCATTGTCTCATCTTTGGAGACTAGTCTACAGGTAAGTAATGAACACGCGTAATTCCCGGTCTAAGGAATAATACCAACTGGATTCGTAAAACAGAAGCAGAGAAGCATTCGTTTAATTGTATGCCATATTTTCCTCACATAAAAGGCTATTTCAAAAATACTGCGTGCCAAGTTAGTGCTTTATGCGTAAAGGCTGTATTATTCTTGACGTACATACCAGTCTCGCCCATATTGCTTACATTTTATTGCCTCCAGCATATGAAAATGCGTGACTGGATGACTTCTTTAATACTGGGCGCCTAGGTGGACGGGTTTATTTCTCACTTTCTAGGCCTAGAAGTGCGGAAGTGGTACGAACTATACAGTACGCGCATTACGCCTCACCGTGGCCTCTAGGCGCAAGTCACTCAACTATACTCTGTCCACTCTAAGGTTGCAGCAGAAATAAAAATTGCTAACGAAGTAAATCAAAGTAATTTAATTATGCCTTGATTCCTCACATTGTGTTTGTGATTTAACACATTTACCTTGTACTTTTTCAATATTTCAATTGAAATTCATGCCGTGTAAAAATGTTATTGTCATTCACTTGAATGAATTAGCTGCAACCTTAGAATGGATAGAGTAGGCTATAGCGTGGAGCATTATCGCCATAGCTCGCTTCTATGAGACGTTCAGTAGAGGTAGCCCTATCATTTTATGATGTAATATTAAAGATATGTGTGGCACACGCCTATGGTTCTGATGTCTACGGTGAACCCTGGCTGATATGTTTGACTGACTGGCCTACCTGACATGACATTCCGCCCCCCCCCCCCTTCCCAAATCCTAACCATCGCTCTTTTCGGGTCCCATCTGTATGTTACTCTTGGTACACCGTCGGGTTCAGGTACAGGAGGGCAGGTTCTACAACACTCTAAAACGGGTACATGCCTATACCTGTCTGAAGATTCTGCACCAAGAGTTTCGTGCCTAAAGAGTCCCACAAAAAAAAACACATTTACCGCATTTTGGAAACCAAGAAAGGATCTTGTGATATGTATTAGCGGATGGCCGAGAAATGGGAATACACACTCGTGCAACTGTCTCTGAATTATATTTCTAAGCAGACACGACTCGCACAGTTTTCGAATAAATCGTCGTCCGAAGTTCTACACACAACTCCGCGGCTTGAAAAGGCGGCCATCTTGGTGGTGGACGGATGAATGTCGCGAAGGATCCCTTGCGTATTTCGCACTCGTATTACAGTCTACAAAGTTTTTCTAGAGTGCAGCAACGACATACAAACACTTGGTGAAGGCAGTCTACAAAAATTAAAAGTTGACACTTCGTCTTGGCAGCCCAAATGTGAAGACATATTATATGCTCCAGTCCTGGGTTCTAAGGGGTGGCCATGCCTTGAAAAGTAGAAATAATCACGCCCAAAGCGAAAAAATGAGAGGTCAAAAATTGCCTTTTAGGTTCAAAATGGTGCTGTTTAAAGAGTTTACGAACCAAAAAAAAACTGAATGTGCCTCTTAAAGAAATTGTTATATTTGTAAGAATAAATTATGTGAAAACCTTTGTGCTGATATAAAATAATTATATACATTCTTAATCTTCTGCTTCCACGTGTCTCTATAATTGTGTTAGCACTTGCAACACATGCAATAATTTAAATGAATATCCAACTAGATAGCTCAAAACATTTTGGAATCTAGGAATTAGGACGTTTTATCTCAATTTCGGAAAGAATTGGGTTGTCATCTATTTTATAAATTAATATTCTATGTATTGTTGCACCACAAAATGGCGTAACCATGATTGTGTTGTAAATGTTGTGTTGTCTTAGGAAAAGTGCAACGCAATACTTTCCTGTACTTTACTTTGCATTTATTTGGTTTAATTTATTTTGGAAGCAGTCTCAAAAGTGCCGTGGTCCCTATGCTCCCCCTTTTTTTCCTCTCGATACGCCACTAGCTCCAGTACATGACTGTCCTTCGGACGAATGGAAAAGAAAACGTGGAGCTGTCGTCTATGGGCTAGAGTCAATAAGGACGTTGTAGACAGTGCGGTAAACATTCACCAGTCCGCGGTAATTCAGGCGTTCAGAATTTCTGCCCGCGAGTCGTGGGTATTGGGTCCGAGTCCCGCGAGTCGTGGGTAATGGGTTCGAGTCCCATACAATCTTCAGGTGTGCGTCTGTGATGAATATACGCTGTTCAGATAAAAAACAATAATAAATAGATAAAATTGTATTACAAACTTACATTCTCCAATATCTTGCTGTCATTTACTATAATGTAAATTCATAACATGTTTCTGACTTGGCTACAAATGTTAATGTAATACCGCTTTCCATGAAGTATGAGATGGATAGGTAGAAGTAGCATCATTTGGTCCTCTTAGTTTCAAAATAAAAGGATAAGGCCAGGCTACTTCCGCAACATAATAACAACCCAGACGCACGAAAGTTGAACGTTTGTTAACACGTTAACAGCTGCTACTTACACGCACAGCACACGCACGGGAAAATAAGTACACGAACTCCGCACAGGAAGTAAACTTTTCTATGTGTCTTGTGCCCTGTTCTGTGTGCAGCCAATCAACAATCTAGTTGTAGTAGGGCCTACATGAAAAAAATATTCATGGATTTTATAAATTATTAATTTAATGTATGATTTAGGCTCTAAGGGTAATACAGAATTTTAGATTTTTATTTATCTGCATCAGTGGTGAATGAAGCAAATTGTTACTAAAAAAAATATAGTATTCCAAATAATTCCGGTTGCTTCTATACGTCATGTGCGGATGTAGCATTGTTGTCTGTGCTATTTCCGTGTGGATGTTCTCGTGGTATAACAAATGTATCCAAGCCTTTGCGAATTTAAATCTCACCACTACTCGAATAAGTAGAGTGACGATTATTTCACGAGTTCAATGACCTACATGTTAGAATGCATTGTCCTGTATGTACACTCATGCCAATACCACTTGTCCACTAGCTGCTACTCACTGGACAACAGTAATGAACGAACAGACGAGTCTCAGGTATGCGAAGGACAGCGGATTCCAACATGAGTGTCGTTGACCTCGCGAATTTTTCCTTCCCCTATTTATAAGCATACCAGCCTCGTGAATAATAAACACTGGCGAGAATTTGTTTTAACAGCGCTATAACGGCAGGGACTTAGAAGCATGCGTTGTACTGCACGTTTCGTAAACCACTCCGAGGCACTATAGAGAAGGTTGTTACAGTTCCATTGTTTAGCTGCCAAAGAGGAAGGAACTATTCTGTTGACTGTTCCGAACAAATGGCGG
The DNA here is from genome assembly GCA_003012365.1 of Medauroidea extradentata. Lineage (NCBI taxonomy): Eukaryota > Metazoa > Arthropoda > Insecta > Phasmatodea > Phasmatidae > Medauroidea > Medauroidea extradentata. Next base: position 14,812 of record PNEQ01101012.1, on the reverse strand, counting down.
GGGCAATTCCTCGTCCAACGAACTCGCGGTCAACGCCTTCCAGACGCGATAAATCATTGACAAGTCGAGCGAGATGGCATCTAATCGAGTATTCGACTCGGATAATGCCGCTGTTTTCTTGGAAGGTCCTCGTCTTGGGCGAGTCACGCGACAGGAATGTCTGGAATTCTCGTGCTCCACGAGCCAGGTATAGGAAGCGCTGCTGGGTAATTTTTATTTATTTATTTTTTTTTTATGTGGCGCCATTTACTGGTAGTACGTAAAACGGATCACGTAATGGGCGCAACAACAAGAAAGAAGGGGAGGTACCGTAAGGCTTGTGTCCAGTGTACCTCCAAAAATATATGATTCAGCAGCTCAAATCCAAAAGACGTGGTTTCCTCTACGATAGCGCTGGGCTCGCCACAACCTACACTACGCAACCCGAACTTCGCATATTTCCCTGGAAGATTCTCGCCCATATAGTTAACAGCCATGACTATAGATTATGATTAGAGATGATGGTATATCGTGAAAATGTTTTGTGCCAACGTACCCTTGAAAACAATATGGTTAATTGCAACTTTTAAGATTGGATGATGTACGTCTGACACAGCTTAGCTGTCTGCAGACCAATAACAGGCATAAAATATTACAATAGCGATATTCTTATTGGCTCAGTCAAATAGGGTAACAGCTTCACGTATAGCCTACGTGAAGCCCAGTCAAGTTTTCCCGCGATAAACCATCATCTCTAATAATGATTTGTCGCGGGAAAACTTGACTGTTAGCTGGGTTTCAACATACGTTCAGCTTATTAATTGATTACTAGGGCCACGATTAGGTCGCGAAAAGATTTTTGCCCCACTTTGTTTCAGTGACTCACGTGCACATCGGCAGTTCTGTTTCAAGGTTATTGGCAGCGTGTGTTTATTCAGACACGTTTCTCATTTGACTGCACCAATAAGAATAAGATTATTGTGAGTCTGTACGTCTATAATTTGCCAAGGCAAGTGAGAGTAAAATCATCCAACCACAGACGATGTTGCAGAGCTGCAGGTGTGCACATGACGCATCGAAACCAAATGTTGCAAAAATCTTTTCGCCATAAAATCGTGGCTCTATTGATTACTAGCTTTCGCTTGTATGTGAAGATGTTACCCTATTTGACTGAGCCAATAAGAAGCCCATTTTTGTAATATTTGATGTCAGTTGTTATAAGTATACATATATAGCTAAGTTTTGTCAGACGCACTTCACCCAATCATACATGCTGCAAGAAACTGCAACGTTTTCATGGGTGTTTTGGTATAAATAATTTTCGCGATATATAATCATTTCTAGCTAAGACCTGTACTCATACACTGTTTCAGTGGGAGCTGAAGAAAGCTTTCAAGGAGCAAACTTATGGATTGAAATGCAGAAGAGAGCTGTAGCTGCAGCAAACAAAACAAATAATTTAAGGCTATTTAGCTTCCTGTATAGAAATATAGATTACAGCAAAGAGAAGCTTAGATAACATATGTTACAAATGTATCCCTTTCGAAAGTTTTCTTTTGAGAACTACTTTACGTTCTTTGTAACCTTTTTTAAACACGAGGCTTGCATTAAAAAAACTATTTGCAACGTTCCCGTTACTTTTTTTGGTGACAGACTACGCTTCACTGTCGGTTACATACAAGAGGTTGTATTGAAGAAACGCTGAAATTAAGAAAATAATACCATTTGTTTTTACAATTTATTTATTGTATTTTTTACATAGGAGACCTTGTAGCCTACAACATCGTCATTCACTGTATTTTTTTTCCAGTTTGTTATATCAGTTGGTTTTAGTGGCGTATAGATAAAACAGTAACATGCGAATTTTGACGTTTACGCGTCATTATGCAAAACAAAAAAACGATGAGAGATAAGAAAATTCATAAAAGCAAAATCTAGTCACAATTTATGTCCAAAATAAGAAAAGAATATTTAGTATAAAAATATAAATAAAAATATGACGTTAAAAATTGCTGTGGACGGTGCTCTTGGGGGCGTTCACGTAGCAAACATGCACAATTTTATATTTGCACGACATAGTGTTCGTTTGTAGACGTTACTTCTGACTACATTTTCCACTTGCAAAACATTTTTAACTCTCATAGTTTTCCCATAGCGGCATGTCAAAATCAAAATTTGCAAGTTACGAAAGCATACAAATAACAAATACCAAGTGTCTTACTCGAATTAAATAATTTACATAGCATTAAGATATTATGGACCATATGCTAAAAGATTTAAATGTACACAATTAAATTCCGCTGTATTTTTTTCTGTAAATGATGACAATTTACTTGATTAATGACAATTTCTAAAAAAGACAAAATGACACTGTTATTTTTTTATTTTTTATTTTAGCATATTGTCTATAATATCTCGTTTCAGTGTAAATTATTTCAATCGTGTTAGTCTCTTGGTTTTTCATATTCGTGTGTTCCCGTAACTTACAAATTTTGACCTGAACATGCCGCAATGGAAAAACTATGAGAGCTATAAAAACGTAGTTTTTACAAGTAGAAGATGTAAGTCAGAAGTAACGTCTATTAAACTAACCTTATATCGTGCAAATATTGAATTATGCATTTTTGCCACGTGAACACCCTTGAGAGCCGATGAGGGTGAAGTGAAGGGACAACACAACATCCGCGTCTGAGACGGGATTCGAACCAAGCGTGTCTTGCACCGTTAACCTGCGCCTATCCGACTGCGCTACGGAGGCCGGCAGGCACATACAAGAACACAATCTATTACATTCACCACGAGCCTCTATGTGATGTCTTGTATGAGTATGACCACTTTACAGGAGGTTGATGGCCAATCTACCTTCATTATTGGCCAGAAGCATTCTCAAAGTTTCTTTGCAGTGGTTCATATTTTAAAAGAATCCATTGCTGTAACAAAATCGTTTTTCAGCAAATAAATATATATTTTTTTCTGTAAAGGATTAAACAGTAGATGTTTCATTACGTTTACTGTTTACCCAGATTTGTTGAGGAAACAACCAGAGCAGCAAAGTATGCCAGCACACGGGATTTGGCTTTGAAGCGCCTGTCAGAAAATCGTTAAGATTTCAACATAGTGAGCAACGATTAACGTTACAAGGCGATCGACAGAGACCCGTAATTTCGCGAGTTCGTTTGACTACTTCTGTCTTCTAACTCGTAAGTTACTATCGTAGTTAGGTAAATGTTTATTTAACCCACGCGTCTTGGAGTATTCTGAACCAACAGCATACCTGCATGAAAACACTAAATGACTTCCGCGCGAGAGATGCACAACTGGCCACTTGATGTAGCAGCAGCTACTGGAGAAGAGGACAGTTTTACACAGGACTGCGGAATACAGATATCAGGTCCTTATGGGGGTGTTACACAATTTTATTGTATTTTCAGTTTTTGAGGCATACAATTTACTCAGATTGTATTATCAAATTCGACAAAGCATAGAATATATTCTTTATAAACTGCTTGACATAAATAAGAATAAAATCTTTCATTAATTTGTCACGCAGAATGATTGGAGTAAGTGAGAGATTTTGGTCAGCGCTTAACATAGAGGTCTTCAGCGCTTGTGAGGGGTGACATGAGGTGAGTATGGAGCAGCGCCGGAGTGAAAGGACGGGGGAAACCGGACATCCCCGAGAACCCCCCGCCGACCTACAGCACCGTCCGGCACGATTCCCACATACGAAAATCCGGAGACCGACCCCGAGAATCATTGGAAGGGAATAATTGGTTATAACATTCAAGAATTCCCTTGCAATTACTCTACATGGCAAATTAATGGAAGATTCTGTTATTATTTATGTCAAGCAGTTTATGAAGGATATATCCTATGTTTTGTCGAAGAGAGAATTTTGAAAATACAATTTGAATAAATGTTATATTCAAAAACTAAAAATACAAGAAAATTGTCTAATACTTCCTCTTAAACCCGCGAAATTGCTGGGTCTTTAGGGATCGATTAGCACAATAATGTGAAACAAGACTCTCGATTCTGGTATCATATTAGACCAGTGTATGCTGACAAAGTTCAGGTTGGTTTCCTTTTAAAAACTTCCAGTGAGCTTGACTGACCGTTCCGTCGAGAATGGAAGAATTAAACAGAACCACTGACACCTATGAGAAACTTGCAGCTGGTTGGTTCCGCCGAACTGCACTCGTGACGTCAGAGATGCACGTCTCACTGTCACGCGACGACAGGCACAAGGTGACCGGACGTCCTGGCCGCTGTGGCGCTGCTTATAGTTTGTCCCACGAACAAGGGCACTTTTCTGACAGGTGAGATGGCGTTCCTTTTCGTGCTAAGCTGTGCATTGCCGCCTGGTTTCAAGGGTTTTATATGTTGTCAACATAGACTTGAATTCATTCGGTGACTTAGTAAGTAAACACGTTGTTCCATGCCAGCAAATTATTAAATTTAGTTTCTAATACTGACATTTATTTATTGTCAAAAAAGTACACTCGTTCGTGGGATGGGTTATAAGAGGATTCCTCGCCCATTGTTTCTTAACCGCTGCAGTCAATAAAAATGAGAAACTGTATGGTCGACACTGGTACAGGCGTCAAGACTAAACAGACTTCATGAGAGGAGCGCGTATTGTACTGCAGTATTATTTCTTTCTAATTACTATGGATCTGTAAGCAGTGGATCCATGATTTTACTTGCTGCAGTATGACGTAAACCAAACTAATGCCGTCAGCATTTTCCAGATAGAGCAGTTTGACAAAGCCGTTAATCACGTTTCTGATAGGTGTGCAGTATTTCAGAAAAAAACATATATAAAAATTATAGTTTGTTTTAATGGATAAATATACTGGGAAATTGTTTAATATTTTTAAGAGGAAAAAAATCTCGCGTGACACGCAACAACACAGTTCTTGTTCTTGCTAGTCGGAGGGGAGAGGGAGGTGGTCTACGTTACTACCAACTTAGCACTTGTTAAAACTACATTTTGGTTTTACTAATCTCATTACGATTTAAATTCAAAACTTTTAATTGAAAATCACAATTTCACGACATGCAAATAATTAATGTACACAATGTTGTGCTTATTTGAACGTAAGTGACGAGCTGTGCATAGTGTGCAATAACTATTAAAATTAATTGATAGTAAGAGCCTTAAACCCACTCTGCTTAGTATATTCGGGAAGGTGTAGGAATATAGTTTACGAGGGTTGCTTACATGGGTACCTCGGCGTGCGCAAGGATTGGGATTTAAGTGCCTGTCGAACTTACACATATTTCTCCATAATGCTATAGAATCTTTCAGGTTTTTTATTCTCTGAAAACTGTGACCAGATAAGTATTTTCATTATATAAAACCGTGCTCATACCATGGCTCTTAAGTGTTGCGGTCTCCAAATTATCTGCAGAGCTTTAGAAGTAAATCCTGTAATTTAACAACCCTATATCATTTCTTTTATAATTCACTTTCGCAGGAATAGTATTTAATAATCTTTTGATTTCCGATTGGTGGTTTAAGTCTTATATCCCTCTTTCTAATTGTCATTTTATAAAGATGAAAACAACCTTACAGCCTCATCTACAATCATTTTCGTAAAATAAACTCCTACAGTTCTGTACACTGATGACATTTTTATGACGTAGTCATTTCGTAGTAACCGTTTAATTTATCATGAGCGAAAATTCTGAAAGGGTTCACCGAAAGAAGTATCTGGTTCTGGGAACCGTATTTTCTTTACCGGTAATCCTCTAAGACTGTTGAAATAGGTATTGTTAAATCCCGAAATGCAACAGAACATTTTGTAATGATGTTTTTAACACATCAGGAACTCTAATGGCCCTACTTAAAGAATTTCGTCACTTAAAACGTTGCAAGGCTGTTATCTTAGCAACATTTTAAGGGTTCATTCCACGACATTGTTTGTATTGCTGTGCTTGTTCCTGAAGTTTAATATAGCGAAGTGGTTTCTACAGAATGTGGCTGTTGCTGTTACCATACAGCACTGCTGGGGTTACAGTTACATTATTTGCATACAAGCAATCCTGTGTGATTGTCTTCACGACTGTAATTTTTGATTCCTAATGTGGTTACTTCAAGAGAGTAACATTTCAACGGTGTTCAGAGTTTACTGCCGACACGATTGTAACACATTAATGAACATCCATTTTCTTTTACTAAAGTTTGATCACCGTTATCCTAATATCCTAAAATTCTATAACATAACTTTTCTGTAAATTCTCATCTGCTCATTTTTTGTCAGTCGCAATGCAACTTGTATCGTATTGTTACACATGGATATATTTACTGTAGATAATGTGGAATTGACATCTGAAGTTTAGTTTATCACCAAAAATGTCAAATTATTAGGGCCATGAACTTTTCGCGATAAGAACCTTGCCTCAGTTTGTTTCAGCGTCTTACGTGGACATCTGCAGTTCTGCTTCATAACCAGTGATTGGTGTTTTAACTGTCACGTGTCTTGAGGTTCTACCCGCAAATCACAGACGTGTGCTATTGCAGTAACCGTATTGTGATTGGCTCAGTCAATTGAGAGACGTCACTTCAAAAATATACATAGCTGCAGATGAGCGCGTAAGGCAAAGAAACAAAGTGGGGCAAAATTATTTTCACGAAAAGTTCATGGCCCTACAAATGATATTTCGTCAAACATTTACAACTCGCAAACAAGTGCCTGCAGAACTGGCAAATTTTACTGAAGTAATGTGCAATGGTCAAATGGAGACTAACTTTGATACAATTCATGGCTATCATATAGGAGTTTCAACATTTCTCAAACGTTTTTTTTTTTTTTTTTTTTTAATAAACCTACTAAGACCCACAGA
>PNEQ01101007.1:0-37937 GCA_003012365.1 Medauroidea extradentata | reverse complement strand
ACATAACGTTATAAGCCTATAAGCTTATAGGTACTGATAGTAGGCCTACGTGGATATGCATAAGTGTATATGTGTGTACACACTCAACTTACTAATTCTGTAAGGATCCTTTAAGAAATTTATGAAACATAGTTTATTACATATATTTCATTTGTTGGATCAAGCCTTGACATTTGAAAACAAAATTCACAATTACGTTTTTGTAGCATACCTGTATTAATGAATGTATTCTGAATTAAAAACATACATCATCCCACATGTTCATAACACGCACGTTCAGTGTGACACATCATGACATCATATAGCTACTTCAGCTACGAAAATCGAACTATTTCTTAGTAAGGATCCTATTTTAAAACACATTTATACGAACCTACTATGTTAGACCTAAAACTTTTTAGTTTCTACAAACCTAAGATAAATGAGCTAGGATAATAAGCATAATTTACGTTTACGTGGAAGAAAATTGCAAGCTACTACGGGTCGAGACCGTCATCAAACTTACACAAATTTTCAAAGAAAATAATCTAAGGAAATACCAACCAGTTCATTACTCATAATATATAAAATTAACTTACTTGAATTCTTCACAAACTTGCAAAACACATTCTTTGGTTGTAATTGGCACATCTTGATTTTTTTCAGAACCGCACTGTTTTTCTCGCGACGTCCGTAGAGCAGCATTGCGTCTCTTCATGAATTTAGAGAGTTTGTTTCGTTTACATTTAATATACCGCCTACCATTTCTAAATTTTTGCGGAGCCATCGCAGCAATAAATATCACTGTTTGTAAAACTGCTAAAACATTTCACAACACTTACAGACTTTTTAGTGTATGAAAAGAACCAATCACACTTGCAGGCCGAGGAAACGTGTCATATAGTAGAGCAGCGTGGACCGTGAAACCAGCAAGATAGGCATGTAATCCAAACTGTGTGAGCGGAGAAGATATTTGGCAACCTGGTGGCCAGGCCTTTCCCACGCGCGCTCAAGGAAGGAAGGAAGGGAGAAGAACGATGGATGAGGGTGTGAGGGAGGGTTAAACTCCTGCCAGACATCCTGGCACTACCTGAGTGGCGGGTTGCATATATGCCCCTGCCGCACGCTAAATCATGCCATCGCCTTGTAGCCACTTTCTTTTATAATATTTATGAAAATTAGGTTTTTTTTGTTTCTAATGATTGTCAGTATATGCACGCATTCCAAGATATATTTTATTTTCCTGTTTTAGTTTGTATTGTTTGATTTACCAACAGCATAAATTTGTCGTTTTTCTTAGAGTTCGCATTAAGAAATTATAATTTTTTAAATTATAAAAACCATATTGATTGATATATAGTTTAATAAACTCGTGAAAGTCCACAAAATAACCAAATAAAGTTGATTAGTTTTTGAGATTTTGGCTACAAGAAACCCCAAAAAATACGTCTTTGAATGCTTGTCATGCGCAAACTATAAGTCCGTGTGATATTTTAACTGGCCCAAAAAATAAGATGACTAGGACCAATAAGTAGGCATTACAAAATTTGATAAATAATTTTGGGTCCAACACCCTTAATAATCACATTTACTTGGCAAGCTGATGGACAACATGAACACACAGCGAGTTTGTTAGACTCTTCACTGCCTACACAGAACCTTTAAGTTTTCTTCGCGCACAAACTACGATCGCTTCCGCAGGGCAAGCATCACACGATCAATACTTCTCCTGGGTGCACAGACCGGCCGGCAACCGCCTCAGACAACAGTCAATACTCTTTTCCCCTTCTCCTAGTCATCTAACTGATCTTTTTGACCTATCTATCTACCACGCACTGGCGCACAGCTCCTTCCCCAGGCATGGCTACGCTCACATGGCATAATACCTACACATGCCCACACTCGCACATAACCATAGTGCACCGCAAAACCATGTGATGTTCAGCCGTAAATTATGGTTGGACATCATACTGTGTTAACAGTTGTGTTTTCAATGGAAGGTAGTTGCCTCAGAATGGAAGTAAACAGTGCGCCAGTAATGCCCATTGCCAAATATATAAAGAGTTTTTCTAACATATTCCCATGAAGTGATGTGCTTATGCTGAAGGCTGTAATGGAGAATTAAGAAGTGTTTGAGCAGGTACTGATCACAGTGACAGGGCCTAAGGTAACTGTGCATACATTACCAAAGTTGTTTCAAGTAGGTCTGCAATGTTACCATTGACGAGTCATGGCTGGTTGGATGAGATTCCTTCAGAGCAGAGAACCACATCACAAAGTACAGCGAAAAACATCTCAATAGGTCACCACAACAACGTTAGTGAACAGAAATCACAAGCCAGTTCTTGGCGTGTGCATGAAGTGGAACATGATCGTTTACTCCATGAGGACAGGAAATTAAGGTTAGTTTCCACATTTTTTCAACCCTCAGTGCCATTAAAAAATTTAAAGCTGATATTCTGGTAAAAGAGGACATGACTCCTATTTCATAAGGACTACGATGTTCTGTATCATAAGTTGACACAAGTTGAACATGTGTCACACGAGTTACAGAAGCTGGGAAAATAGTCCCAGTAGCTTTCAGTCAGTGGACTGACTAGTCCAACTGTGTTGAGTCCAAAAAACAGGGGTATGAGGTTATGTGTGGATTTTAAAATATCAGTGAACAATAGCGTGTTGTATGTAGATTCATACCAGTTTCCCAAATTACCGGATGTCTTTGCACAAATGTCAGGAGGGGAAGTTTTTACAGTACTTGGTTTGAAAAAACTCATCAGCAGTTGGAGGTAGGGCTAGTGTCTCAAAAACTTCTGCCCATCAACACCCATTTATAGACTTATATAAGTGGACAAGGTTACCATATATATGGCATGGCAAGTCCTGCTGCTATTTTTCAGTCGGTGATGGAAAGGGAGTACTTCATACTCTACCAAGAGTATTCTGTTACTTCGATGGTGTATTGATATAGTTGGGAAGTCAAAGGAAGGTTGCAAAGAAAGATATAAAAAGTGTTTAAATGAATATAATATCTGCAGCTCTGCTTGGTGCTCAATAGCTGCTTGGTGCAGTGTAGGGATTATACTGCAAATCACAGATGTGTGGTATCTCAAGTAACATATTATGATTGGCACAGTCAAATGAACTACATGTCTCCACAAATTCATGCTGTCCAATAACCATGTGTTGTGTAAGGTACTGATATTGAAACAAGTGGTGCAAAATTCTTTACACAAAAAATTGTAATTCTGTACATAAGTCCTTTCATGACCACAACTGTCTCTTATCTCAAAACCACAAGCAAAACTGACCCATAACATGAAAATATCAAGAGTATAATACAAAACCCTTACATTAAAACTAAATGCAAAACCTTTCAGAAAAATATTAAAACTATACAATCCCTCCAAAAAACTTGAAAACACATCAAACTAGACATGGCACATTTTCTATATATACAACACTGTATCAATCACTTTTCAGCAACAATACCAGAGTCAAAGCCTCATGTGTTTCACTTCTGTTATGGCACCCAATATTGTTAATATGGTCACAATAAAATATCTTTTACTATGCCAATTTGGATATGTATTTATATGATGAAAGCAAGTGTAACATAAACATAACCTATTGAGCTAAACCAAATTTATTTCTCTATTGGCGAGATGCAGTTATGTTTCAGACACCAAATTCAATATAAAACTGTAACATAGGCATACATCTCTCACTTTCAGCATCTGTCATGAACACGCTTAAAAATTATGTGAACAGAAACAGTAATGTTACAACATGTTAAATAATTATTCCTGCAGCAAGTGATGATAAACCATAAAGTGCATTTAAAATACATAACCATAACTTACTATTTATTCACCAAATGGAAAAAATATGACCAATCATTGCATGTGCTAAGTAGGCCTAAGCTAATGTACTTGTCATATTATTACTCTCATCACAACATTTAAGTAAATCTTCAGTTACATGTACATTATTCCATAAAGTATAATTTGCCACAGACCATAATTTTGTTTTTATGAACATATTTTCCATGTAGGCCTAGGTCTAAGGTTGTTAATTTTTTGGCCAAGAAATCATGGTGAATTTCAATGTCAATGGTGCACATTTCGTAAACTTAAAAAAATTCACATAGAATTTTGCACCACGTTTAGTTGGAACACACATGTTAAATTTTTTCAATTCATTACCCAACATAAAGGTCTATGACAAGAAAAATAGACTGATATTCAATGTTAATACATCATTTGAGCATCAACAAGAAGCCAAAAAATCATACAGGTAGCTCAATAATTTAGAATCCTACGATCACATAACCATTTTGTCATATCCATATCACATGCATATTGAACACTCAATCAAGTTAAAAACCTTTACTTATAAATAATCACTGCAAATATGTACATCCCAACCACTGCCCTGATACACATGAAACCTTTGCTTGAGAGGATGTGACTTTGACTACAGTGTATTGGACAACAATTTCACCCCACCTCAACCAACTGCTAACTTCCATGCTACACTAGCTGCTAACTGGCCCAGGGTGGGCCCTAACAAGAACTCCACTACTCCTACTAGTTAATTGCAGTGCTTTACACTAGTATAAAGATACTAATTTGGGATCTTTATCACTCCCTGGGAGACGTTGCTTCTATCAATGACAGCTAAAAAAAGCAGGTGCATGCTTGTGCGTCTTATACCAGCAGTTAAGTGAGCTAGGGTCGACTGACCAGTCGTCTGCTTGTGCCTCCACTCACCCCTCTACACGACTACTGCACGTTCTTCCCCTCCTCTGCCAGTTGTGAAAAGCAATGGAAGAGGGGAGGACGATGCTTTATACAGTAGAACCCTGATTTTCTGAGGCCTAATTGTGTCTAACATTGACCTCGTAAAATAGATCACTGACTCACAAAATTGAGAACTCGTAAAATCAAGTTTTGGGGGGGTTACGCCTCACAGTACCCGATATTATAATCGTAAAATTGAGTACACATAAAATTGGGGTTCTACTGTGGTTGGCATATTTCCCAATCGGTCAAGCATTATCAGCAGACCTGTCTGTAAGTAAAGATTCATCAAAGATAGTTTTTATCTTACTTTTGGAATTATCTTTGTATGATGCTTCTCTAAATATAAAAGTTAACAACACAAGGTTTCCAATAAATATTCCCTTTATTAGAATTGAAATGCATAATGTACGTAATTTGAAACTTGTTTGCAAATGCACTGGTCGTATGTCGGCTATCCAACACCACTCAAGAGATTACTGTGCTAACAAAGCTCAAAATTTCAATTGGTTTTATTTATAAGAGTTGATCAAATTCCAAAAAAATATATGTATGTATATACTGTATGATTAAGCAGTTTTTTAATTTGTTGCCATTCTGTGGAACTAATTCACATGTTAAATAGTTTACACCTAAAGAACACAATTCAGTATTTGTATATGTACACTAAAGAGCAGTTTAGAACTACCTTGATATTTTCATTTAACAACAAAGGAATCCATTCAGTGTTTCTCTTACAAGTCAGACAGGGAAGGTTTCAATTTGAAAACATTGTAAAATTAGGCAGTGGAAAATTAAAATTTTACTCAATATTTCATTGTGTCTTTTCCAGAATGTAGGTAACGAATGTGTAATCTGCAGAATTGTTTAAATTTATAGATGATGATTATTTATTCTTAAGCCCACTGTCTCTTATATACGTATTAATTTCCAAATGAGAGTTACATTTAAATGTATACTTATGTGTATTTTGTAGAGTTGTGCAAATGTTTGGTATACCAAAACCAAAATGAAATTTTTGTTTTCACTTCAATTTTGATTAAGAGTTTTAGTTGTCGCAATTAGTTAAAAAGCAAAATATTTTAAGTTAACCGAATGTTCTATAGTTTATCGAAGTTAGTTTCGTTTTAATTGGTTTTAAAAAAACTCTTTGATTCAATGAACCTGTAATCAAATATGAAAGTCGTGAACATATTTTAGAAAATATTTACATCACAATTTTGTTACGTTCAGTTGAAAAAGCATGCTGCAAAATGTAAACAAACATGGCCAATAGTGTGAAAAGGTGTTATTCCACTAGGTGCCGGCAATAATAGTGTTAACATCGTGGTATCATAATGTAACATTGAAAAATTACCCAATTCATGTGTGCTATCATAGTTCATTAATCACGCAACGTATGTACAGCACAAGGTTGTTGGTACAAGACATCACTTCTCACTTCGGAAGTGGTCGGGTAGCCTCAGCCAGACTCAGCTCAGGAATCTGCCAAAGAGTATCATTGTGGGAGACTCTCCGCTCTGCGCTGCGCACTAGAGGTTAAATGCTGCGGCAGATACTTCACTCTTCCTAACTCACACATAACAAGTGATTTATTTTTTGAAAATGATTTAAAAAGATGTAAATTCGTAAAAATAATTTCGGCAGCTAAATTCTTTGACTTAATGCTTGAGGCATGATGTTAATACAAACAAATTTATTTATTTATTTTTTGCTATGGGTGTTATACATTAATATATTTTTTAAATTTTCTGGTATTATTTTATACTTTTGCAAAAACAGTACATCATGTTGTATCCTGCTAACATGTCATCAGATTCAGTTACATGAAAAAGCAGTATTAACTACATCAAACTGCACCAAAATGATTTTGTAATATACTGTACTGAAATCTAAAAGTGAGATGCACTTTCAGTACGGTGATATAAGTACAATATGACATTGTTTTACCATGTTGTGGAAAAACATGCACAGTGATTTATTTATCATCATCAAATTTTAATATGTACAGTAATTTTTTTTTAATTTTAAGAATTTCATTTAACTTTTGTTAAGAATAGATTCATCTCAAAAAAACTTTCGGTTTTGTTTCACTTTCATGAAATTTCATACATTTTCTTTTGCACAACTTTTGTTGTTGTTAAATCTGTGGTGTTTTCCAGCAATCCATTAAACATTTACATTAAAAAGGGTAATTTTGATATAGTTTGAAGTAAATTCAGTTTGTAACTGCACACTTTTCAAGTGGAAAGTTTTGGTAGTTTGGCACATTTTGGCAGACAGAAGAAAAGTTTTATTTAATTTATTAGTAAAATAAGCACATAATTGTATTTATAAGATGTATAGAGACCATGGACCATGCCAAGACATTTTAAGCTTGAAACAGTGGGAGTGCACTTGTGACACAATGGAAGTGTGAGGAAACATGCTGTAGTCGCCTAACCCATTTCCGTTGGTTTAAGCAGTGACAGCTGACAAGCAAGATGTGTCGCTGAGGCACAGACCCCAAATCATCGTCACTTACCAACAGAGCATATGCTGGCACATTTTGAAAACTTTATAAGTTTACACCTACAACTATTCAAATTATTGCCTGCATACAAGACAATTTAAGGGTTTTTGTAATTGAACATGTGAACATCCTGCGAGCTGAGAAACGAGTGCTCTTTTTTGTGTTTTTGCTCTGTGAAGCATAAAATGTAAGCTGAAAGAAAACTAGGATCAATTATGATGAGGAGTGTAAAGTTTTTTATAAAAAAAATTTTCCATACACAAATAGTTACAGGGAAAAAAATTCTGTATTTATCTTTTTAAAAAGTAAGCTAAAAAAAAAACAGAGAGCTAGTGCAACCCAATGGTTTTGAATTGTGTTGGGTGCAGATTTCTTTACAAAAGTTAAAGACTACAATTTTTTTTTCTATTTCATCTGCATGTCAAGAGATGTATGCTGGTTCACATAACTAGTTTATGTGAGTCGCTATTGCTTTACAACAAATGGCGTAGATGAAATGATGTCGCAACACTGACCGAGTTTGTGGGCATCACAGAACTCAGTGGCCTTGAATGGTACAGAACTGTTTCCTTAAATTTTAATTAATGCAAATAATTTCTGTTTTAACACTTGTTTAAGTTAAGTAACAATTTTTCTGGGACTTTAAGTCCACCATCTTAAAAGGATGTCCAAGTGAGAAAAAATCTTAATTTTTTTTTTTGAAATAGTGTTAGTTTTTTAAATGTTACTTGGGAGAATATTTACCTCCTACAAAAAAAAATTAGCTCAGTCAGTTTTCCCAAAATGGCATTTCAAAGTCAAAATTTGCATGTTTTTTGTTCTTATAAGCTGCAAAAACCAATGAACATAATAAAATGAAAAAAATTCACACTCAAACACTGAAAATACATGTCAAGGACTACTGCTTGAAATGTTTTAAAATCAACCATGAAATATTTTTGTACATTTAAAAAATTGATAAAAGAGGCAAAAAATTCAAAATTTCTGAAATTTTGTTTAAATGCAAAAATTTGTTATAATGGATTTTAAAACATGTCAAGCAGTAACTCGTGACATGTAGGTTTACTGTGAAATTTTTTATCTCATTATATTAATTGGTTTTTGCGGTTCATAAGAACAAAAAATGTGCAAATTTTGACTTCGAAGTGCCATTATGGAAAACTGGCTGAGCTAAATTTTTTACAGGAAACTGTACTCCCAAGTGAAGTCTACAAAACTAACACTATTTCATACAAATATAAAATTACAATTGTTTCCCACTTGAACTACTCAACCTGCTTTAGAGCATGACAAACGTCCGTTCCCAGATGAAAATCGCCAATTGTAAAACGTAAACTAAACATTAGACCACCTGTAACACAAAATAAGTATTAGGTAGTCAAAATTGTGACTCATTTCAAATGCTGAACAGCCTAGGTGTAAACTATGGCTAATATAATATAAACTCAAGCAGGAAATTACAATAATTCTTTATAATTTTAGAAAAATACATCCTGTTACATATATGCAAAATTTCTATGTTTGTTATGTTTGTCAATATAAAATCTTTCAAATACATATAAAGTTCTACAAATGAAAGAGTATTGGTATTTGTAGCACACTAAGTAAAAAATATTTTTATTTGAAATACAAAAAATTTCAGACTTATTATAAATCAGTCAGACGTAAATGAGCATGCATGGATAAACATAGTTTCAGAACTGTGATTATTCTTTAAGAACTAAATTAATGGCTACCACATTTTAAGACATGCAAAAAAATCACTTCACTATATTGACATGTTTAAAAATCTTTACACATACATAATCTTAATCGCTGCAGCTCTGGCAGCCACTTCACTGTCATTCCATTGACAAACTGCTCAACTCATCCAAAGCCATTGCAAAAGCACCTTGCACACAATCATACTTTTTCCACGTAGGCTTGATATACATCTCCCAGTCCTGCAAAAGGCTAGCTGTGGCACGCAAGCAAATTAATGGGTCTGGAAGCTCAATGTATTCTCCAGCAGCATTGCGTCTAGGTGTAGTAGATGCCAGGTAATCATCTGAAGTTTTGTAGGATGAGAGAATATGATATTCTATCTTGGTTATTTCATTTTTTGTGTAGCACTTCTTGCAGAGCACCGTGTGCTTTTTGGATTGTACTTTTGACAGTAAAGTTCCACAGCCCTGGCATTTGAATGTTGACAAGTGATCAGGTAAATGGTCGTAAGTGGGCCATTTCTCCACACAAGCTTCACATTTACATTTGAAGAAATAAGTTGTCTCCAAATGATGACATCTTTCTTCAAAATCATGAAGAGAGTAGTAATTTTTATAGCAGTCAAGTATCTGTGACAGGAAGAATATAAAGAAAATTATTCCAATCCACATCAACAAATTTTCCTGTTTAACAATTCACAAGAAACAATTTATCACACTGTTAAAACAAAAAACAATACAACTTGAAATACTTTTTGAAATGTTTAACTGAACTTAGCTCTGTTAAGGCAAATATTAACAGGGTTGCTACAGATATATAAAACTGGGAAAACGGGAACAGTCGAGTTATTACAAACAATCAGAAATATACAGAAATGTCTGGATAAAAAAGTAAAAAAATCTGGAATTTTTAATCCACAGAGTGAAAGGTCCCATTCAGATCAAAAGCTCTGTTCATGAGTTATTCTGCTATGGCAAAAAGATACTGCCATTCTTTTGTATACCAGTTACTTCTGTGTTTTGACCAACAAAAATTCATGTACCATTCTTCCACATTTGTTTTGGTGACCCACCATTTAAACCACATCCTGCCATTGACTGCTCTTGTTCCTTAGTTTGCAACTGTTAACAGATGTCAGTAACAAAGAACAAAGCAGCACTACATTGGTCAGAAACTATTTCTATAAATGGGTAGGTAATGGAATCTTTCATTGGAAGGACGAGGTAAGTTTAAACTTAGTTGCATTGCATTTTACTGTTTATAAAATTTTATTTATCATAATGTGTATTTCATCCCAACATAACGATACTGTTTATAAAAAGCTTATGTGTGTGGTATACGCATACCTGCCAACTTTTACGGATTGTCCGTAAAATGTATGGAAAGTACATACGTTTTACGGAGGACAACATAATTTTACGGATTTCGAGACATTTGACATTTGTGTGTACATTAAAGCCATTATTTACAAATTAATAGCGGACAATTTTGTTTTGCGCATGCGTACCAACATGAAACGTGTTTTACGGTGTTGTTTCGCTTTGCTATTGTGCATAAACACTCGTAAAATTCGTTTTTTACTGTGCGTTCAACAGTTGGTCACAGTGAACACTACAGGAACCAATAACAAAATTCGGTATGTGTTTTGTTCCCGGTTTCCTATTGGCGTATTTTTTAGCTAACAGTCAATCCGCTAATTTCTTGTATGGGCTGTTACAAGATGGCGATGTGCGTGTTGTTTGGCATTTTTAAACGACAAGTGTGTTGTTTCTTGTCTAATTCCGCGCTTTTCTGTGTGTTTGGAAGCTGTATTTTTTACTTTGAAACTAAAAATATTTTTCCGCTGTTGTAATGAATATGACGTATAATTACCATGTGATGCGACGAAATTTTGAAGTTAGAAAGTGCATCGCGCGCGTGTTTATACCATTGCGAACTTGAAAGAAAAATTATTTGCTCATATTGTGAAGCATACGTATACAATAATAATATTTTATATGATAACGAACTGGTCATAATTACTACTAGCGTAATTTTTGTGCGGCATTTATTGGTAATTTATGGAAGATGGTATGAAGCACCTAACTTTAACTACTATTTGAGGTTACAGGCCTACGTGGAAATCGCAGAATAAACATAAATTTTTGTTAGTAGGTTTTGAAGGCGCTGTAGCTAGAGCTAAATATTACCTTACAGTATTTCGTAACTCAAAACACAATCCAACTTGGTATTGGGCTATTTCATGCCACATAAAATAAACAAAACTAGTTGAAATTTATATCAAACTTTTGTGAAACTATTTATATTTGTATCCATGCTTACAGGTTGTTTAAAGATGCAAGAGTACATTTTGAATTATAAAAGAATGATGGATTTTCAAAGAATTAAGTGAACAGGAAATTGTTCAAAGTATAACTTGGCAAATAATAGTTTTTGCATATTTAGGTCTTGATAAGGCCTACTTTAAAAACAAACTTTTCAAATATTATATATATGTTATTATGTGTACAGTTTGTAAGACATAGGGACTGATATAATTTGGCACAAAAATTGCCACGTATAGTTTATGCAAAAATGTGACATTCTGGCAAAGTTTTACTGGTGGTCATTTTGAAAAGTTGGCAGGTATGTATACGGCTTTGGCCAACAACATAGGAACCATTGTGTTGACTGTCCTGTACATATAAAACTTTTGACGATGGCAGTTAAATTTTATTTATGTGTAATTTCTTTAGTAAAACAGAGGTAAGTATTTGAATATTTGCTTCTGTGTGAAACTTAATTACCCTTACCTTTCTTTTAAATATAAATGTATGTTTGTTATATGCCAGGGTCTTAGCAACCCTACAAGAAAGAAGTCATATCTAAAGACCTTCACAACTCTCAGATAATATCTGCTTTGGATGGTGTTCGACAGCAGCCTCAGTCTAACATTAACAAGAATTCTACCCGTAAGATCAAGTCTGCTTCCATATGCAACAATTCTGCCCTTAAGGAATGTCCCTAGTTAATAAATTTGCATCTTTTCAGGACTTTTTTTCCTTCTAATTTCTCAAAGAACAATATACCTACGACAGCAAAACTTTTTTGAAATGATGACAAAAGTTGTATCTTTGTAATTGTGGTCAAAGTTTTGATACTGGAATATCAATAATAAGATTATAAAAATTGGGTTTTCTGGGAAATATTCTGACATAGATCCATTTGTTTATGATACATAGTCTTCTATTAGAGAAAAAATTTAACTATAGTAACCTAGATGCATCCTTTGCGAATACATATCTGTATTAAAACCCTTTGGTAACTTATTTTTTTGTGAGAAAACAGACTAAAATTGAAGCGCGATTTCATATTTTCACAGGGTTCTTACTGTCCGACCATGTCCTTAAAAGGCCTTGAAAAGTCCTTGATTTAAACCAGTCCTTGAAAAGTCCTTGAATTTTTGGGTAACATAATATTCCAGCTAATTTCTTAACATTAAAATCTTTTCTTAGAAATATAAAACCATATTTTATTTCTGTAATGTAATTTACTTGACGATAACAAACGTTTTGCAGTGTCTGTGTAATTAATATACTTTCTGGCATGCCGCAGCGTGTTCTGTTATTCCTAATATTTATTTTGTATGTGTTCATGGCAAGTAGTACCCTGAAACTAGAGTTTCATTGCAACGCTTTTTTCGAAGAGAAGAGTGACAAAAAAAGAAACTAAAGAGCTTTGAAAAGAAAAAAAGTGTTCCATACGAAATGCGTATTTACGTGAGTATAAAAAATAAATTATGTGTCGGGTGTGGGAGAGGCTGTAAAGCAGAATGTCTCCCACAATGTTTCTCAAGTCGAAACTAATTTCTGGTTTATTTATCATTGGTGAACTTCATCAGTTCTAAAGAGAGAGGAGAAAAAAAATTAGAAACATTGTAAATAGAACCTTTCATATTCAAGTAAAAATGTTGTGTATCAAATGCAATTTACTGCGATCCTTGAAAAATTAGTAGGCAGTCCTTGAAAGTCCTTGAGTTTTAATTGTATGTTGCTGTAAGAACCCTGTTTCTGTCACTTTTTCCCTTCTGCACTCACAAATACTCCTCTCCCGTCAGGCATCCTTTGGTGTGCACCCTTAGGGTGTCCTTCCTTCTAAGGTGAGAACACACCCAGCTCTGTAAGTACTTGTACATTCCTATCTACATTTTATAGTAATTAGTAGCCTAGCAGCCTTTTCCCACCTTTACATATTTTCGTTGCTTACTTGACTAATGTCCACCATCTTGTGTCTGTCCTAAATGTATCTTTATTGTATACCTATTGATTTCTCATCAATTCTAAACCTAATTATTATGTCACTGCTACGGAACTGAAGCCTCATAATTTTCTTTCTTTTCACGAGTCGTTTCACACCATGGACCATAACAATAGTGACAAAACGTAATCACACAACGAAAGGCAGGAGCGTCTCAAGAGGGTCAACACAATAAGGTTAATGAACACAAATCAGAGGCCAGTTGTCAGTGTGTGCATGAAGTGGAACTTGATCTGTGGGAACAGGAAATTAGGGCTAAATTCCCAAATGTTTTCAATGCCCATAACAACAGTGCCATTAAGAAATTTAAAGCTAATATTCTAGTGAAAGAGGAAGTGACTCCAATATTTCATAAGGCCTATGATGTCCCGTATCATGCGTTGACTCAAGTGGAACAGGAGTTACAACAAGCAGGAAAAATAGTACCAGTAGCTTTTAGTGAGTGGGCTATCCATTACCCAAATTAGAGGATATTTTAGCACAGTTATCAGGGGGAGAAGTATTTACAGTACTAGATTTGAAAAAGGCTTACCAGCAATTGGAGGTGCGACCAGAGTCACAAAAATATTTGATCCTTAACACCCACTTAGGCTTATTTCAGTGGACAAGGTTGCCCTATGGCATGGCGAGTGCTCCTGCTGTTTTCCCGTTTGTGATGGATAGGATACTTGCAGCATGGCCTATCTGGAGTGTTCTGTTATTTGGATGATGTATTAATACACTGCTCCCTCGCTTATCCGAACTAGTCGGGGAACGAACCGGTTCAGTTTTCTGAATTGTTCGGATAAAACAATTTTTTTTGTTTATAAACAAATTAGGTATGTTTGTATTAAAGCAACACGTGTACTATAAGAAACATGGTGCACATATACACACAAACTGTTCATTGAATTTTATTTTACACTTTATGTACATAATACTGAAAAATTAAAAGAAGGACAATATTTAAACATACCCAAGAATCTCGGCGTAACTCCGCGCTAAAGTCACCCGGCCGATGCTCCGCAGCCAGCTGATCAAGCTTTCCCGTCTTCCTTTGTTCCCCTCTCTCGCCTAGCTGCCCTTGAAATGTAGGTCACTGACACTGAACAGATGCGACTGCCTCGTCACTCACGATATGTTACCACCATCCTTTAAGTGAAAAGCACTGTAACTAACATGACGTACGTTTTATAATCTACTGTGTTTAGAAGTGCACATATGTAGCCTACATAGTTACCCTAACAACACAACACAAAATAAATTATGATTTTACACTGCACGAAACGGAATGTAAAAAACGCAAAGAAAAAAAAAGAGACGATGCCTGTTTACCAGAATTAATCACTGTCACTTAAGTCGGAGTACATGGCGCGAAGTGCCTGGTACCGCTTGTGCCGGCTGTCGTATCATTCTCTTCAGTACGTGTCGTCGTAGAGGCGGGAATTTTTGTAAACATGTCCGTCAGGCATTGTTGTTTTAATTTCGGCTTCTCACTTATCAACTGCTTTTGTATCACGTACAAAGACATGAGTTGTTGTTCCGTGAAATAGCTGCGCTGCTGCATGCCTGCTAGTAAACCTTCCATATATTCTAGACACTTTTACTGCGAAATTTTCGCGGGTGGTTTTTCATCTTCATTGCTGTCTTCTTCATTATTTTCTGCGCCTGTTACAGATTCAATAATTTCCTGGTCGGTAAAATGATGAACAACAGGAACATCAACGTCAACATGAAGCCACTCTAAAACATTTTCTTCAACGAGGCCTAAGTCATTAACCTCAGGATTGATGACACACTTAGTGTACTGCAACAATGTGTTCACAGTTTTTGTCTCGAACCCTTTGAAGTCCTCAAGTTCGGCTTCTTCATCCTCTATCACGTTGCTGTTTGCCAAGGTTGGCCACAGGTTATACCAGGCCTTATATAGAACTGAATTGGGAATGCTGTCCCATGCTCTTGCGAGTGCCCAAATCACGTCGCGTAAATTATATGCTTTCCTGATTTCTGCTACAGTTTTCCCGCTATTTAACTGGACAAAAAAACTGCAAAAACTCCTTGCGATACAGACACTTAAGTGATCGCAAGACTCCTTGATCCTGTGGCTGAATCAATGGTGTACAGTTAGTGGTAGAAAAATAACACAAACATTTTCTTTGTCCAGTGTTTCTGCCAGGGAGGGGGGAAGGGGGTGCTGAACAATTTTCAAACAGGAGCAGAATCTTGCATTTTGGGTCCAAACCAACATTGTTGCAGTGTTTATGAGCTTGCTAAACGAAGCTCTTGAACCACTTTTTAATCAAGTCTGCTGCGATCCAGGCTTTTTTGCTGGCTTTATATTCAACTGGCATTATCTTAATATCCTTAAGTGCTCTTGGACGAGTACTTTTGCAGACAACCGCCAACTTAACTTTGTGTGTTCCCGCCGCACTTGAACACCCTAGCACTGTGACGCGATCTTTACAATATTTCATTCCTCTGTGCTGTTCATTGGCAGGCTCGATTGCGGCATGCAACGCCAGTAGAGTACCGTTTCATCTGCGTTATATATTTGCTCTGGAGAAAGTTTTTCTTCAGAAACTAATTTCGCGAAATTACCGACGAACTTTTCTGCTGCTTTGGTGTTAGCAGAAAGCAATTCACCTTTCAGCTTGAAAGCTGAAATGCCATGGCGTTGCTGGAACCTATACAACCACCCATGGGAGTAGTCGCACGTGAATGGCAACTTGAGTTCAGCATGAAACAATTTTGCTGGTTCCATTAATAATGCACCAGAAATAGCTACACCTTCGCTACTGCGTTGTCGAAACCTCTCCATTAAAACATTATCCACTTCTGCACTTCTACTCAATTGAATTGTTTTACGAATTTCCATTGCTTTACTTGATTGACTATCGGCATAAAACTTGCAAAGTTCGTTCTTTTCTTTTTTTATGTTGTGCACAGTGGTTCTGCCTGTTCCGTAACACAAACACAGTGATTTAACTGATGCACCGGCATCCAGTTTTTTTTTTTAAAATGTCCACTTTGTCTTTAACAGACAACACAACTTTTTTACATTTTTCACTCGAACCGGAACACAAGTTTGTTCTTTTTGTAGACATCGCGAGCTGCAATACAAATGATAAACAAACGTTCAAAATTATCCCACGAGCGAGTTACACCAACTTTTTATATCACGCGCTAGATAGACACAGCTTGGAAAACAGCCGGTACTTCCCCGTGTTTGTGAGCGGCGAAGGTGGGGAAGGGGAGAGAATGAGGGGAATAATCGCTGCCTGCCTACTCGTCTGCCACCACCCTTCCCCCGCCCCCTCCTCTCCTCATTCAGTTGCCGGCGCCGCTCGCAGCTCGCTTTGTGACCGGCAAAGTGCACACGGCAATTGTATGCTGTGTGCGCTAATCATACTGCATGTTTGTACATATTAATGGCCATGTATTCACATTTATCACACGGAGAAAAACGGTTCAGTTAACTGAAGGTTCGGTTAAAACAGAGTCGGATAAGCGGGGGAGGAGTGTAGTAGGGAAGTCAAGGAATGATTGCAAAGAAAAGGTATACAGGTTGTTGAAATGTTTAAATGAATATAATATCAGAGTCAACTTGGAAAAATGTCAGTTCTTCTGCAAAGAAGTACAATATTTGGGTCATAACATTGATAAGATGGGGGTACACTTCACATCAGAGAAAGTAGAGGCCATACACAAGGCAGCAACTCTACAAAATGTGAAACAACTAAATTCCTTTTTGGGTCTGCTACAATTTTACCACAAAATTTTGCCCAGCCACCTCAAGCCTCTCTACCGACTGACCCAAACAGGCATTCCTTGGGAGTGGAATGAAGAATGTCGCAGGGCATTTGAATGGGCTAAAGAAAGCTTAACATCAAATCATTTCCTAACATTCTTTAACTCTTCATTACCTACAGTAGTGACTTGTGACGCTTCTCCATATGGCGTAGGTGCAGTCCAAAGTCATAGAGTACAGGGTGTCGACAGTAGTGACTTGTGACGCTTCTCCATATGGCGTAGGTGCAGTCCAAAGTCATAGAGTACAGGGTGTCAAACAACCAGAAGGGTGTCGAACAACCAGTATCGTTTGCATCAAGCACCTTATCCAAAACAGAACAAAATTACTCGCAGATAAACTGAGAAGCATTAGCCATTGTGTTCACAGTCAAGCAATTTCACAAATTCTTATACGGTCATAAATTCACACTAGTTACGGATCACTAGCCCTTAAAAAGGTTGCTAGGATACGACAAAGATATTCCTACCCTAGCTAATGCTAGATTGCAGAGATGGGCAGTAACCTTAGCTGCTTATAATTACAACTTAGAGCATCAGAAAGGGTTACATATATCTCATGCTGATGCATTGTCGAGACTACCAGCACCAAGTATTACAGGAGGTGAACAGGTCTTTTCCTTTTGGAGTCTCTGAGAAATTCCTATCACTAGCATGCAAATCAGAAGCCTAACTGTGGAAGATCCACTGTTGCGAAAGATGTGTAAAATCACACGAGAGGATTGGCCACATTACATTCAAGATGTAAACTTGAAACTTTTTTTTGAAAGACAATATGAACTTAGTCTGCAAGATGATTGTCTGTTGTGGGCCAACAGGGTGGTTATCTCCAAAGTCTTGCAAGCAGAAGTGTTGAATATGCTACATGAGGAACACCCAGGCATAGTCAGAATGAAAATGTTGGCACATTCTGTGGTATGGTGGCCACATATTGATACAGATATTGCGACTAAAGTAAGAACATGTAAAGCATGTCAGTGCACACAAACGGGGAGGCAGGACATACCTTCAGTTTCATGGCCAAAAATAGCAACAGTTTGGGAGAGACTCCATGTAGATTTGCTTGATTATGAAGGAGCATCTGTGTTGGTATTAGAAAACAGTTATTCTAAATGGATTGAAGCATGGCTGATAAGCAACATGACTACACAGACTGTGATACCAAAGATTAGGTCTAGTTTTGCAACTTTTGGGTTACCTGCCATGTTAGTGTCTGATGGGGGGCCACCTTTTAATTCAGACGAGTTCAAGCGATTCGGCACTGCAAATGGGATCACGATGCTGAAGAGTCCACCATACCATCCTAAATCAAACTGACTAGCAGAGAGAGCAGTACAGACAATCAAGCAGACCCTGAGGAAACAAGTAATAGAGGACACAGCCAGGAACAAGAGTGTACCCTTGCAACATCGGCTTGACAATTTCTTATTTGTGTATCGAAACACTCCATCTACAGTTACTGATTTAAGTCCAGCTGAAATGATCTTTCAAAGCAAACCCAGGACAAAACTGTCATTGTTAAAATTAAGTCAACCATGAGCAAGAATTCCAACTAAGGAGCAAGGGCATATAGAGCTGGGTGAAAAAATACCAGTGTACAGGACAGGAGGTAAGGTGTTAGTACGAACCATTGAGAACAAGGAACAAAGATAGATTCCCAGTAGTGTGCTCAAGGTTCTTAATCCTATGACTTACAGTGTGGCCTGGACAGGACGAAACCTAATGGAGAGAGTAGTTCATACAGACCAGCTAAGGCGATCACATCTGGAGGACAGTAAACACCCCTCGGTGCATCACAGTAAGGAAGACAAGCAGGAACAACGTAGGGATGTAGAGGTAAAGGGTTACCGGAGGCAGACAGAAGCGTCTCCAGCAGATACAGAGGTATTCTACAGGGAGGAAGCTAGCAAAATATGAGACAAGGTGATACAGGAAGAAGGTGAGACACAGGAGGTACCGCAGTCGCCTCGTATCATGACGGAGAACTTGGAAAGTGGGACACCGGGTAGTCCTCCTTTTAGAGGATTTGAAAGTAATATTTTGTTCAGGCATTCTCAGAGAAACAGAAAATGTCTCGTAAAGCTAAATTTGTGAGAGTGAGTGGGAACTGTTGACTGGAAAATGTTTTAGGTTTAAGATTTTACTTTGTTTTCGGATCAGTAAGGTCAGAGTGGAGAGAATACTATTGAGGATTTTTAAATCTCTTTATTGAACTGTGTAGGTGTAAGTTTTTGGGTATTGAGTTATGATCTTTAATGTCAGAGTGGAGATGATGCTATTGTGGAATGTTAAATCTCTCTATGGACCAATGTGTCACGGTTCAGTAGATTCATTTGTTATAAAAAAAATATATGACAGAGAATGAATGTTATGCATACAGAATGTTAAAGGTTGGCAACCATACAGAGTGGCTGCGGGGGTAAGTTAGTATAGTTCTGATGAGGTGTGTTTTTGTCCAGTGAGAACTAAATAAAGAATGTAGTAAAGAACATAACAATTAATTGGATTGGTATGTTGCTGAAATGTATGTAGGCCCATGCTGTTTATTTATGATGACACAGTTTTTCTTTTAAATTGGCTCGCATTTGAATTTTAAGCATACCAAGCCTCTTTGTACTGTGTGTCATTTTGGAATGTATCTTCATTTAACTGAAGTTTCAGTACATAACTTATTTTTAACTATTGTTTCTCATTTACCGGGAAAGGATATTGGGACTCTGTCCCCACCCTGATTACAATCACATAGGTAAGATGTTAAAAATACTGTGTAGCGTGATTTTTTTTCAAAATAAAATATAATGTATCCTTGTAAGATTTTACTAAACATATTAAACATTACAGTGAGAATTGTAATGTTAATAAAACTGCTTGTTAGGAAATACCTTGTTTACTTTAAATAATATACACAGTTTAAAATTTTGGTTGAAGGGTTATACTCTCTTTATAGATTATATGCCTTAAACTGGTATCTACCAAATTTTTCTCAGTCTCTTCAAATTCACAGAGAAATAACAATACCCTAACAGGGTATTGGGGATATCAGGAAAATATATGTTACCCTTTTTCACCCCTTAGGCCCTACGATGCAAGGTGGAGGCCACCCATAAATTTTAATAATTCTAGATTTAATGGTTTGGGTTCTGCGCTAATTAATTAGGGAGTGTTTATGTAGAGTACTTAAACTTCCCCAAGGGGAAAACTATGTAACTGACATAGTCAAATACTTAAAAGATAATAGATAGTTAATAATCAGTCAACTGCACGTACATTATTGTACTGGTCCCCCCTCCTCCTTGAATATGCATCATAGTTGCACAGTCTGCAAAATGTGTTACGAATACAAAGTTGGTCATAGAGGTTGGAAAATATTATTATATTTAATTAATCATACTCCATGGGTGGTCTGTATTTCCCAAGTTTACATACAAATTAAGAAACTAAATTATACTTACCATACTCAGTCTCTGCAAGGCCACAGAAGTACATACAGGGACATAGGAACAGTGTCTCTTAGAATAGGCAGTCAACCAAAGAATAAATTATCATGATATTTAATTGGATTTAAGGGATTTGGTGCAATTTGCAAAAATACATTTGACGTGTTTTCACTACATTAACTGTCCAATTTCAAAACTCCTGAAATTGCTTTGTTAGCTTAATATTGAAGTGAAAATCACCCCAATATCTAAACTGGTTTAAGAGTAATCGAAGATTAAATGTAGAAACATATAATTTTTTAACATTACATTTAATATAGAAGAATCCTTTAACCACTTTTTAGGTATTTACACAAGCAGCATTCTGAAGCAAAAATCACCTCGATATTTTAACTGGTTTACGAGAACTAGAGGATTGATGAAAACAAATTTTACTACTTTTCACACCCTGAATTTAAAAATTTCGAAAAATCTGAAAATAAGGTACTACAAATTTGTTAACACAATATTTTGAAGCCTAAATCATAACAATAGATCACCAGGTTTAAGAGATATCTAGGATTTGTTGGAAACACAGTTCACCCCTGTTCACTTGGCTACCTTAATTTTTGAATTTCGAAAATTCCCTTTTTAGTTGATCCCTATTAGTGATGCACCTATTGCGATTATTGATTATTAGCCTTTTAACACAATTTGGATACAAATTTTTAAAACATTTATTACTTTAACAATAGCATTTATAATTTGCGCTCACGTATACCTGTACCGGCATCTTGTAATGCATTTCCCTTTCCGTCGTATTATATGTATATTCCTCTATGACCAGTTTGTACACGTAAACCAATGTTCTGTAACTGCCATTTACGCGATTATTATTTTTTATTTATTCCCGATATACTTGTTTTGCATTGATAAAAAAATTGCCATGCAAATAATAAAGCTTGGCCAAATAACATAAACTGAAATTCTACCGTACCCCCTCGAGCTATTTACATAATACAGGAATGGACATGTATAGGCATAGCTTATGGATGACGTTTGCCACAATTATAAGGCAAAACAAAATATATTTTAGCATATTTAAGTTTTCAGTTTTTCAAACATGAGTTATTGAAAATCGTAATTGGTTTTATTTTAATGTTACGAAATCGCTGATTACGATTAATTGGTTCTGCCAAAATAATTGCAATTATCGATTAAACGTAATCTGTGCATCACCAGTACCTATGGTGTAAGAGGAAGCCTTCTTTTGGGTTTTGCGCTGATGAGTGAGTGGGGCACTTCAATTTATATGTATGAGTATAAACACAGACATATTCGTTAGGCTACATAGTAAAACCAATTTTTACACCAATACGACTGTTTTACAATATGTATTCCTTTGTAGGTTTCAAATAATAATTTTCACAAAAGCAGCATAAATGGGAGTGCATGGATTTTAATGTGACAGTATAGACATTGAAAAAAATATTACTTCAGATCTTTGTAAAAAAAATGTACAGTACCTGTTGTCCTTGCTGAATTGGGCGGCGTGCAATCAAAACCATCTTCCCCTTGTATGAAACACGTAAAACATTTGGACAGCAAGAGTGATTTAGCAAACTATGAACTGGATACAGAGCAAGAGCAACTGCATGCTTTGTGAATTCACGACGTCCAGACCTACGGTACTCAGCAATTTGGTGGATATTTAATCTTGCAATGTTAATGTGTCTCAGCAACAATTCTGCTATTAACTTTTTTACTTCTATTACCTTCTCTTTAGGCACACTGCAAAAATATTGTGTTTCTGCATGTAGAAACTCTACTAAACACACTGCTGACACAGTTTCTACAAATGATTGTTTCTCAGGTGTCTTCTCAGTATTTCTCATCATATGATAAATACCTCTGTAATCTGCAGAGTAACCTCGTTCCTTGATGTCAAAATCATTACTTTTAACACTTTCCTCAATCATTTTGACCCAGTTGCAGAAATCAACCAAGCACTTGTGTTGACTTGAAGCTGTGACTGTTAAACGCAGAGCTAATTTTAGTACCTCTTGGGAGAAATCGTCGCAAGCATTGGCAAAGCATTCTGTATGATGGTATTGCACCCATGATTCCTTGCGGCACACTTCTGAGCAGAACATTGCCTGCAAAAATGTTATAATAAATACACCAAATTATCAATTCAATGAGCAAAAATTATTTTCCTGTTATTCCAAACCTTAACTATTTCATAAAATATTAAACACACAATTTTTAACTGGTTTATTTTAATAACTGCATGTTTACAGTTTGCTAAGCATATCTGAAAGCAATTTTAAAACATCTACTATTAACTTCACATCAACACTAGCTCAAGTACTAGTTCAGCATTGACTGAAAAATAGAATTATTATATTTTTCACGTAAATAAATTATTTATTAGCGTGCAATGCTACATGCATATTTTGTTGGAATTATCTCAAATGTTACGCACAGTTGCCCCTCTTGATAGCATAGCAAGGTAGGACATCAATATCAAAACAAAATATAACAAGAAGTTGTAACATTGTTGTAATTTATTTCATTGATTTGTTTTGACAACATAATCAACTCAGATTATCTATGGGCAAACTATCGTATTTATAGTTTAACCGCAGGCATATTTTAAAAACCAAGTATTACATTTTATAAAGTTGAATGTAAATATATCTTAAGGTCAGGCATCAAGGTCACAGTTGTGATTCTTGGCCGCTATTCGGAGTGACAATGTTGAACGTGCGAAGTCCAAGTGCCAGACAATTAGGGCAAGTGGAGTGCAATGTTATAACAATACTATAGTGACTATAGCGGTGGAACAAGCAATTGTGTTGAACTCAGGGCTGTCGACAGGGGGGGAGAAAGGGTACATTTGTCCAGGGCCTCGACGCTTACGGAGCCCTAGACATCTGCAGTCCAGGGAAATCAATAAATACTATTTGGTCATTTTCAAAATATTAACTGAAAACTTGTAAATCCCGCAGTATGAAACTGATATGAAAATAACTCATTCAAATGGCCGAGGCCCTACCGGCTCACCCTCTGAAAGGGCCTCCTCACTGCTCACTATATATCATTGCCTGGCTCATTGCATATGGTACACTTACTAGCGCAAACCACATTACAGAACACACTACACTACACTCATAGAGTCAGGCATGGAGCAGCCTACGAATAAAAAATAAACTGCACTCTGCGGAAATGGGGTTGGTATCAGTGCAATAGTCTTTAGGTGGGAAGGGCTAAATTGTTGTTTGCTTGCATCTTTGTGGCAGACCTAGTTGTTCTTACGTAACAGACACGAAGCGAATAGAGCAGATGCACACAGTGGTAAGTCAAATTTCAACGTTTATGGTCATCACTTGCGAGCTTGAGCGACAAGTGAACTCAGTTATTTAAGCTACCAAAATACTATGTCACTGTCTTTCGCTATTTATATGGATTACGTTTTTATCTTCTGAACTGTTTAGCTCAGGTAAGATGAGTACGGAAAATAACTTTATTTCACAATAGTGTTTGCTTCATTTTAGGAATTTAAAAGCAATATTGATATTGTGAAACTGTAAGACTCGCTTGCGAAATATTAAAACAGTGTAAAAGTAATAAGCAATTTTTTTTAATTTTTAAGTTTTTTTTATAGAACAAGGCAGGCAGTCAATTTTAATGGCTTTAACGCCATGCTCACCATTATTTTACTGTCAACATTAATGACCGGAATACTTCTTAATGAAATTATGGAGAAATTCAAGATTGTAAAAGTCATACAATGCACAAATATGCATATGCATTTCGTAATTTAAAACACCATTCACTTGAAACATTAACACCTTGCTTGATTTTGGCTTACTTTCGTTAGTTGCGATGCTTTGGGTGCAACAATCTAAAGAACTGTGTATGGTATAGCTGCCAAATGGTATGTTAATGTATCTATTCTTAGTAATTGATACTATGTTACTTTAAAAAAATTTTACAGTTGCTAAGTATCAAGTATAAATTGTTTTGTTTAGTTTTGGCCAAATATATTTTTGCCTTTGTTATAATAAACGTTAAGGTAAAGCATTAATATTTTTCTTTATCAGAAAATCAAGAGTATGAAGACAAGCGTGAAGGGGACCACAAAATATTTGCTTGTGAAGGACCTAAAACTTCTGTCAATGGCCCTGCTTGAACTGAGGATCTAACATAATAGAGAAAATAAGGTTGACCAGTGCAAATCCCTAACCTAAATTCTAGGTACGTTCAAAATGACTGATATTGTAAACTTTTATCTCAAAAAACAAACTTTTTTTATAGCACAGCTTAAACTATTGTTGTCAATATGTGCGTAAAGTGTAGTAAAGTTGAAAGTGGTATTATTGTTTAATAGTTACAACAGTCTTTGCATGGACAGAGATGTTACAAGTGAGGACAGTTTGAAGGCTTACTACAGTAAGTCTAAAACCAGCAATACTATGTAGTGCAATGTTTAATGACATGATTGGAAGGTAATCAGTAACAAAAAGGAGAAATCCCGAAACCCAACAAATGACTCTGTAAAGACAGAACTTATAAATAAGATATAACTGGATCATTTCACAACGATTTCATCAAAAAGGGTTTCAAGCTTAACACTTATCCATTAACTATTCCAACCTGCACAATTCATCAAGCATACAAATTCTATGTATATTAGTTATCACCGAGTCTGCAGTATCTCACATCCATGACCAAAACCATGTCAAAACGTTGGAGACTTCAACCAGCAGTCCCCTATACCTGAAACCTTGACGTCTCTTTCCTGATATACAATCAAAATACTCTATTGACAAAAAAATGTGCCTGCTACCTATATACAACTCTGTGAATAATTTTTCACTTTAAAAAAGTGTATTTGTGTTTTAAAACAAAAAATCTAAAAATATCAAAATCTTCCAAAGTAACTTACAAAAGAACAGCGGAAGCAAGGAATAAGTGCTCTGCAAAATGTGAAGCAGTGGCTGCAGTAGCTGTAATAATTATCTTCAAAAATGTTACCACCAAATGGGTCTTCTATCAAAAGTACGTCACCTGTAAAATTACATTAACACAATAACATGCTGTGGTCTGCACAGAGACTTTTAGAAATACAGAATGTTCCTTATTTCAGCCTTATTCTATATTTTCAAAAGTTAATTTAACACAGTGACCAAATTATTTGGCTACAGGTTTGGTTTGCATTGATCTAAGCTATATTTATGGGAATACCGAACTTCTTACCTATTCATTTCATACTTTTTATAGGTCATTCGGGATAAAGTGAGCGCTAAAAATTTAGCCTTTGAAAAAAATCACTAGCTGTTACTGCATATAAGTCACCATTAACAAGAGTTACTTTACTGCTTGTATGGTTGGAAGCGACTCATTGGATCTATTTCCACGTGTTTTCCTACATTAGTGATAGAACATCAGATTAAATTGACCTCTCTGTATTTAATATACTTCAAAATATTTATTTATGATTTTATTAACATTTCTACTTATAGTATAATTAGACTTAAATGGCACCAGCAAAATGTGACTCTACCATCGGCCTCAGAAAATCTTGCACGTTACCGCTTGCTCTGCGCTTCAAACAGTTCAAAATTTCATCAACAGGTGGCATCAGAGTTAGGTTTTCGCCAAGTTGCATCATTTGTGTGTGTTTGCCCTTTGTTCGTGTAAACACATTCAAAAGTATTGGAAATGACTCATCATTGCCAAATGATGTGAAGCCATTGGCATTCTGTAAATTATGTTTCATGTTTTATTTCAACCATTGAGAAAATACGTTATTTATTGTTTCTGTTAAGTGTGTTGTTCGTGGCAGTAGAACGGAACGAGAAACTTGAATTGCATGTGTCATGTGTGTTCTCAGTGGCAGTTATGGGTTACAAATTCAAATAAACTATGCCCGCATTTATGATATTTGTAACGGCAATAGTGCATGTTGTATCAATTAGTCTATGGTCAGAAACCAGTAATATAGGACACTAACCCGTAGGTATTTACAACTAGAATTACTTTTGATTACATCTTATATTCAGCCCCCGTTAATTTATTGAGTAAACATTGTAGATATAAATTTATTGGATCACTTTAATGTATTTGTAAACATTGCAGTACCCTACGTAAATAAAAGTTGAGCCCGCATCTAGCAGGCACCGTAGTTACAGGCTGCTAATCTTGGCGTTGCTAAGCATTGACCAAGGCCCAGTGCCACTCACCAGTACCCTTCCCATTAGAACACACATTAAACCAACGACAATGACACAGGGTTCTCTAGGCTACCAATTATGAAAGACAGATCTAGGCAAAACAATTTATATAACGTAAGTCATCATACAAAACTTAATAGTTTCACACGTATTCTCCACTGAGAAGTTGATACAAAATTACAATAAAAGATTAAGAGAGAAATACTAAGCTGCTGTGGCCGACACATGCGTGCCACTTTATTCCATTAAAAAATAGGGACAAATCCCTAGTCGTACAGGGCTCGCAGCCGCGACAGCACACCCTCGACGTGTCGTCAACGCAAACAAACAATTAACCAAACCTAACTGAAAAAACACGAAAAACAAGAAGACTAAACTCAAACAAAAGGAACTTACCGATGACACGGCTCAGGTGTGGCACCGCGGTCGCAAGCTAAACACAACCGCCCACGGTCGGGCCCGGGAGAAGACTGATTGTCACGCAGACGGGAGCGTCTGAGCTGGGCACGGGAGAGAGAAGTGGGGGAAGGAGGGGAGAGCGAACACGAGCACATCCGACGCCGGCCGAGCACGGCCGAAGACCGAGCGGGAAGTTCAAACCATTAAGCACACAGGGCACAAGCACCAAGTTCCTCCAAAGCAACCTCACTGCCAGTCCAGTATATGTAAATTTAACAAATCTTCAAGTGTGGTGAACCGGAGTCGCCGACTCCCGGTACAAAGTATGTGGCAATATTTATGTTTACATTCGGCTGAAAGATATAAACTGGCAGAAAATAGAAATTAATCAGGGCTTTTTTGAGTGCTCACTTTATTCCGAATCACCTGTACTGCACTGCATTACCAGTTTTTCTGCAAATAAAAATTATGTAATGAAAATAGATTAATTTTATCAGTAAAAGTTAACCTACATTTGAAGTAGCCTTATAGTAGTAATGAGATACCCAGAGTAAACAAGCTTAGTCTGCTTAAATGATGCAATATTTGTGAGCTAACAACAATAGTGAGTAAAGAATGTCACTGTATAACATAGTAAAGATGTGATAAATTTTGACAAGTATAATATGTAGAATTAACATACAGTTTTTTGTGTTGCGTGAAAGTGGGGCCTGAAAATGTTTAAAATTGATGTTTCGTTTTTTTCCACCCACCCTCCCCTAAAAAAAAAATTAAATTCTCTCACATGTGTCGTCGGAATTTAAGGTAATTTTTAAAAAGGTCTGTTGGCTCAAACCAATAACAAAGTGCATTTACAGTCAACAGGTGAGCCACAGCCATGAAAGAAAAAAATGGCGGAAAAACTTCAAAAACTTCATGTGGAATGCTCGGCAAGCATCCGCAGCATGAGTTGGGCTGCTCGCACGCCATCAATACGTGAGAAGTGATGACTTACTGCCAAGCCGTCAATCTTTCCATCTCTCTCCCGCCCGCTCCACCAACAAAATTCAGGAAATTCACATGAAAAATTGTTTTTAAAAAATGCAATGGAAATTAAATTAAAAGTTTGCTAGACAATGTTAAAATAATAATTAAATACGTTACGACATGCCTCTCTGCTTAAAATCTTACTTGTCTTACTAATTGTTATTGGTGATGCTGTTGCGAGTGTATATGAAAGTCAGTCAGTCCTATTTTTGACGGACTAGCAAATCGTCACTGTCCTCTCCTGGCATAGATTTATCGGCCCAGTTTAAATTCCGCCCACACGACTGGTCAATCTCGCGACACGTGAATCGGCCCTGGCGGTAAAACCCAGGTCTCTCGCCATTTGTGACTCTACTGCACCCTAATGCGTCGTGACACCCAAATCGACGCCCTGCAGTAAAACCCTGATCCTTCGTCACTTGCCTCTACAATCTCTGCCCCTACTCTGCGCCGCTATGCTTGAGTCGACGCCAGTTGTAACACCCCGATCCGTCGTCCTCACACGTCTTCCGACGTCTCTCTCTGCCGCTCGACTCTCTTCGCATTGCTCCTGTTTGGTGCCAAAACCCCCGCAACTTGTCCTGCAGGCTTTGGTTCACTTGGACCAATCAGGAGACAGCTTTTCAAAATAGTCCTGCCCCTCGAGGATCATAAATTCTTGCCATTGCAGCATTTATTTCATTTTCATACTAATTTTCACACTTGACAATAACTATTCTTGAGGCTCCTAAATCCTAATGTTCCTTATATACTACTTACTATTATAATAATTAACACTTGTATCTTAATTTGTACAGGCCGCACTCCCCCTCTCCGCCAACAGCTAAGGGGGGTACAAGTGGGGTGGGAGTGAGGAGCCAGGCTGCCGTAGCGAAGCTGCACCTGCTCTCTCATGGAGACAAAATACACACATTTTAGTTTTCTTAACATATAAACAGTAACATTGACCATTGCTTTCTCATTACAGTTCCATCTGTTTCATGATATGATGCCGAGGAGAATGAATGGTCACATGACTGGTTAATTTTTATATCCGGAAATTATCCTAATTAATTGCTATTGATGCTGATACATGGTAATGACAATCGCTGTGCACGTCACAACGTGCAGCGGCGGCCATTGTAGCTTGTAAGCAGCCGCTCTCGTGAAACAAACTCGTTGGTCTGCTCGCTAAACATACTTTGCACTCGAGCATTTTTTTTGCATTGGAGAAACGGATCATTTAAGTTTACCATAGTAAATTTGTTGTAAAAAGATATGAATAAGTATAATTACGTAATTTTTTATAAATTTGCTGGTTTTATCACGGGACACAACAGTAAATAATCAAGCTGGACAGCACTGCATTCTATTAGTAATATAATTAATCAATAGAGCACGCTGCACTGCAGCGCATTCTAACGGAGATGCGAAGCACTATCTGTGAACTAGTTCCTGTGCCCTCCACCGCCACGATGTGGAGACTGGATAGCTAGATGTTCGTTCCCTCGCCAGCTGCCAGTGTGAGGATCTAGGTGCACGCGCTGGTTACGTAACATAGTGTTGCTCGCATACCGTGCCCACGCATACTTATCTCAAATTCACTCCCACTGCCAAAGTTTTCAACAAATTTTAACAGTTCTTTTTTTTTTTTTTTTTTTTTGTTTTTCGATGGATGGTTTAGTTTTATATACAGAGAAATAAGTATATACAGTGGTCGGTGCTAGTGACTTCTTATATTACAATTAATATTCCATTTTATCTAAGTCACTTATTTATTCAATACATTTTCTTTTGTTATTTTTTTAAGGTTCCTAAAAATCCTTTCGTTAAATTGCTGTTTTCGTTATTCCCGAGTTCGTTAAATCGGGGCTCTACTGTATGTCATTTCAGGGTTTTGTGTTCTCAATGGGTGTTTTCAGCGCTACGAGGCAATCGACTGCGTTGCTCCGGGCACCATCCTCTCTTTGTCAGATCTTTAGCGTACAAATAGTCATAGTCTTAACTTGGAACACTTTTACGTAACTTCTGTGCCCAGGATGCCCTTTGACCTCTGCCACTCATCATGCCCAGGGGCTTAACTTCACTCATTAATAATTTCCATCGTCCTCGTGGGCTTTTTTTTGTGTCGCCCACCAGACGGGCTTAGGTTCAGTTCCGCTTTACTGCACTACCATTGAGTGTTCGTGTGGTTTTACGGTATTTTCTGCAATAATTACCATGGTGAATGTGTGTTATCTTGCCGCTTCTCAGCCGTAAAGGTGCGGGACCCTCCAACTAACACATTCCTGAGTTACTACTGTTTATTTACTTAAGGGTGTTCAGGTGCCCAATAATCCTGGTAAGTGTCTATTGCTGTGCATTGGGCATGGGGAACACCTAGATTCCCCTATGTAAGTATCAACATTAAGCAGGAAGGAACAGAACGGATCTTCTTGGCTATCTGCCACACGATCCTGAGATGAAGCAGTGCTCTCCTAGTGTTCGATCTCCTTAAAGAACTGGTGCCAACGGGTATTATACTCTCTTCGCATACCACAGTCGTGTGAGGCAATTAACATCAACTACACTAGATGTATCCGGGTCTGTTTACCCCCCTCCGTGACCCCCTCTCGCATCAAATTAATAATACGAATAATGTTTGTGAAATTTTTGTTTATGTAAAATTAAGTGAAGGTTCACAGGAAATTTTATAAACTTGGTGGCAAATTTTAACAATTTACAAAGAAAAATAACTGTAATGAAACTTGTTTGTTTATAAATATATTCAAATGTCAAGGATTTTAATTTTAAAATAAATAATACATTTCAATAATTACATGTGAAATGAACGTAAGATGTGTGAATAAATAAGGGTAAAGAAAAAGTATTTAACGATGTGCAGGCAAGTTATTTGCATTTTTAATTTGTTGGTCACAAAATTGTTGAGGAAAAGGTTTCGGGCAGCCAAGTGTTAAATGTGGTATTGATTTTTGGCTGAGAATGCCATTTGTAATTTAGAGTTAAAAGGAGTGTGGAGTATGTTTGTACCCTTGTCATCTTATACCAATTACAGAGAGGTCTGGAGTGTAATTAAGTTTGTTTATTGATGTGACCAGTGTTTTACTTAATTTGTAAACCAGAAGTTACACCATTTTAAACTAACTTTCAAACACCTATGGTTCGGAAAAAATTTTTTAAATGCCACCAAAGAACTAAGGTTTAAGAAAATATGTTTTTTTTTTTTTTTTTTTTTTTATAGTAATGATGGTTTGTTGATTTGTGTTTATGATTTGGTGTAGTTTACAAGCGAATAATTTTCAGGTTTGCATTTTTTTTTTTTAACTACTCAAGAGGAATGTTCCTTTTCTTCCTAAGTAGTTTGGGAAAGGGAGAGGGGGGTAATGTAACACTGCAGGCCTAAGGTGTACTGGCCTATTTAGAAGATATTTTATTTTATGTAACCGCTATGTAATTTAATTTCAAAGGTGACAGTGTATTGGGGGAAGGTATTTCACACGCGTTTGTGTATGTGTATTATATATTAATGAATTAAAGTTCAATTAGGGAATGAATAATGAATCTAATTATAACCACATGGTTGAAGGTTGATGACAGCATAACTTTGTTTGAGCAAGGGTACCCAGTCTATGCCATATTTGGTTGGGGGTAGAGGTGTTGACTTCTTATTTCTTTTGCAGGTTTTTTTTCTTTCTCGTTTAACCATTGATAGACACTGTAGTTGCATGTCAGTGTTGGTGAATAGTGGGGGGCCTGTAAGACGAACTAGTACACGTCATTAAGCAACAAGCGAGGGCCAACCCTGTGATTGGCTAGCTGAGCAATGCACAGTAGTGGTCACAGGGTCAGGCGAAAAGACCATTGCCAGGCGGGAGAAATCTTTCAAAAGTTGCCGGGTGTGGTTGTACGAGTGGGCTGTGGCCTGAATCACATGAGTGTGTAGAGAGAGACAAAATTATAAACAGTACCATATCCCTTGAATGATAATAAGTACCGATCGAGCTAGTCTTAGCAAATAGAAGAATTACTGTTCAGTTTATCTTAACAGACCCAGCTTGCAAGGGCGTGGCTGGATGTATTACGACACTGCTGCAGTCATGGAGCCCGAGTTAGGCCTATGAGGTGAAACAACCACAACCCCGATGCAACGCTGTGACACACAACTTGACACGACAGGAGAACAAAGCCATTACTTTTGGTAAGGAAACATCCTTGCATCCCACTGGAGAAATTTTGGAAAACACTGAAAGCCGAAATCAGGTCGGCTGAAGCCAGGAATTGAATACAAAGCCTCTTGAGTCCAACCTGCTCGCTTGGTGTAAAATAAGAATCAATGGACCCAAACACTAAGCTGTTTAAGAAAAATCAAGACCATACTTACAACAATGAATTTACCTCCAAAAGCATTTCTGATAAAAAATAAGTTTGACAACATACACTCTTCTTAAAAAAAAAATCCTGAGACACTTATTATGTAACACAAATGGTTACGATGACCTTCAGTTGCCAAAATTAGAGGAAAAGAAGAAAAAATTACACAGAAAAGATACTCATTCCCAGGCCTGTAGCCACGATATGTTTGGCAGCCGCGGGTGTGGTCCATTGATGCCCACCAACACAGTGAGGGATCTGGGACACCCAAGAAAATTTCAATTTTTCAAGGTCTAAAATTGTGCTATTTAAGCAGTTTCAACAAGGGTAATTTTGGATTTTTCAAGGTGCAAATGGCGTTATTCAAACCGTTTCCACAAGGAAAAATTTGGATTTTTATTTTGCAAAATAGTGCTATTTAAGGGTCTGGGCCCCAAGTTTCTACATGTTTGATGATAATTATTTTTTAATAAAACAAACGGGAAGCAATATCATAAAATTGCTTTGTAACTTTGCTATAACTGGTTTTATCTATGTACTCTGATTTATAGTCATATCAAAACAGATGAATGGGAGAGAGTATTCGGATGGTATACCGTAAGTAGTATACGTGGGACGATGACACATTTACCTCGAGCACAACCATTGATGACTGTTCTAAATATCTACAGTCAAAAGTTCATTAAAAATAATTAAAATATTCAGTTACTGGACACATTAGGAAAGTTCTGAAATCTCTTTACTGGTATTTATATATTCATCAACAAAGAGCAACTCTATATCTCAATGGGTTCGATAGCACTCATGGATTTTTTATCTTAAACACATTAAATGTCTTTCTCATCCCTTAGGGCTTGAATTTTGAAAAAAAGCTTTATAGGCAATTAAGACTTTTCGATTGGCAGCACACTTAAGTGGAAACTGTGACGATAGCCTGTTGGGTTTAGACAATTAATTGAAAACCCTTTTTAATTCTGTTTCATCACTTTTAACCCTCGTGTCAAATTTTGAAATGTTAGTTAACTACATCTCAGGTATTTAAGCAGGCATTAATTGCAACAAGCAAAAATCACATTGATATCTAAATTTTCAGTGAAATCAATATACGTATATCGATCACAAATAAAAAACACCTTTTATTTTATTTTCATACATATATTTGGAGTCAAATCCAGAAGACATCTTGAAAAATTATAACTAAGCTATTATAACATAGTCAAGAAGGATTAAAACTTAGTTTTGACAAAAGTGGAGGTTATATGCATGATGATTCGATAGGTGATCTTGTTGAAACTGCCTGCTTGAAAAACTGGATCTAGGCTTACTGTATAAATACCAAGCAGACTAAACAGTGTTTCATGCATAAAAGTGGTGAGATTTCTGTGGCATCACAGGCTAGGGCACCTAAATCGAAAGGGTATGAAAAACTTGCTGATCAGTATATCAGAAGGCCTAGACGAGGACACTGTAGCTTAGGACTCTTGTGAACTGTGCATAATGCGTAATCAGTCATGCTTGCCATTTGGACGAGGTAAAATACATTCAGAGAAAATATTGGACCTCATTCATTCAGACCTCAGTGGCCCTGGTTAAGTGAGATGAGAGGGTTTTACAGCCCTTTAACAGCAAGCTCTTAAAGACCCGATGGAGGGTGAATTGAGGTGAAAGGACAACAACATATCCATGCCCCAGCCAGGATTCGAACCTAGGACCTCTTGCACAGTAGAATGGCACCCAACCAACTACACTATGGAGGCCGGCTCTCAGTGGTCCCTATGGAGTCATCATCTATTGAAGGGAGCCAGTACTTCAGTACAGTCATTGATGACCTACCGGATGGTGTTTCTTTATTGCCTGAGTGAAAAATCAGAAGTGACTAAGGCATTCAAATGATTCAAGGCCATCAGTTGTAAACCAAACCAGTGAGAAGATACAGAAACTGAGGTCAGATAACAGGATGACGTATGCAAATTAGGAAAGAATCAAAATATCTTTGTCCTGAAGGGACTGTCCACCAGCTCACAGTGATTTACACACTACAATAAAACAGGGTTGCAGAGAGAATCAACAAAACTGTGCTGGAAAATGCATGGACTTTGCTTTTTGGTGCTGATGTACCAAAAAATGTTTGGAGAGAAGCAATATCTACGGCAACCTACTTGACAGAGAGATCTCCCTCTGATGTCCTGAACCAAAAAACATTGAATGAAGCCATCACATTTGAAAGTCTTTGGTTGTGAAGGCATGATACTGGTCCCAAAGACAAAAAGGAAAGGAAGCATCTGTTTTTTGATATTGTGCCTCAGTCAAAGGATGTTGGTGTCTTGATAGTGAAGGTAATACCATCATAATTAGCAGAAACGTAGTTTTTGCAGAAAATGTTAGCAAGATGAAACTGTTGAGACATTGAACTTGTGCACTTTGTGCATAGCCTGGTCT
Source organism: Medauroidea extradentata (assembly GCA_003012365.1). Taxonomy (NCBI): domain Eukaryota; kingdom Metazoa; phylum Arthropoda; class Insecta; order Phasmatodea; family Phasmatidae; genus Medauroidea; species Medauroidea extradentata. The sequence goes on along the minus strand of PNEQ01101007.1, from coordinate 2,992 downwards.
ACCATCCCCATTAACCACTCTACTTTTGTTCCCGTCTACATTCTGCGGTAAATGTGAGACGTGCATGTGGCAACACTGAGACAGCTACCCATCATGCAAGTTATCGGTGTGGTGTTCAGTTGTTCACAACAGAGAGAATGTTACCGCAATGCGACTGTGCAGCAAGTGTAAATGTAATGTTCCATAAGCAGTACTTGTTTCACAATGTATATCATTAAATTGGGTTGGAAAGCAATATCTCGGTTTATTTCACAAACCTCAACAGAAACAAATGCCAGTTGAGAAGAAATTAATTGAGATGCCTTGGTTGAGGTCTTATAGAGCTAAGAACCAGATTGTAAAAAAAACCATAAAACAGCTTAGGAAAGTAGTGATGAACCATTCTTAGCTTTGAGGATGACCGTCAGCATATGGAACAAAAGTGGCAGGAGAATCTTGCAGTTAAGTGAAGCACCTCAGTGATTGAAACTGTTGTAAGTTCAATTGGCTCTCGCACTTGTTATCACACGCCTCCTGTCGCGGCCGCCATCTTCCAACTGCCGTCCACAACTCGAGTCAAGCCCACAACATCTCCCTTCTTTAATGAATAGCTTGACAAACTTTCTTTGACATTCGTACAAGTCCAGCACACAATTATAAACAGTTAATGAGCCTCCTGGCTCCATACCCTTTTAAGAACCTTAATCAAAGAGTTTTTTTTTTTCATACGAAGATACAATTACTGTACAAGTGATTAACCTAAATAGCTTATCTCTTACTCCATTCCCCTTGAACTATTTAACATTATCCGTCATCCACCTTGGTGGGACCCTCTTCCGATTCGGTCTGCTGACTTGTAAAGCTTTACCAGTATCTCAACCTGGCCAATCTGGTTCAGTGTCAGACTCCCAACCTGATGTTTGTACACCGTTTGATGCCCTTGGTGATATTTTTTTCCACTTTCACTTATGCTCCACCCTAGCCATTCTGATCCACTGTCTTCTGATTCTGTTTGACATTGTTCTCCTTGTTTTGATTCTGGCGACCCCTGTCCGTTATAGCTAACTTTCTCCCCTTCTTCCTCTGTCGCCATCTCCCTTCTATTGTCGCTGATTTCGTTTCCGAGTACCTTGTTATCTGTTTTTTCTGTCACTGGAACCAGTACCAAATGTTGTCTATTACGGCGGTACGTATTTCCTCCGCTACTAATCAAGTACGACCTAGGACAGCCAGTCTCCCTAGGTGTGCTTAACACCCTTCCGTATTGTTGCCGGTCTAGAATCCAAACCTGGTCTCCTTTACATAGAGGAGAAAGGTTTGTCACCCTGTGACGTTTATTATACCACCCTTCTTGGTAATCTTTTCTGTCTTGCAACTTCTTCCTGGTAGTCTCAGAGTCTTTGTGTTCGATAGGATACAGAGACGGCACTGTGGTTCTGACTTTCCGCCCTAACATAATCTCTAAAGGTGAAAGCCCACATTCCAGAGGTGCACTGCGATATGCCAGCAAGGCTTCATAAATGTCAGAACTTCTGTTTAGTAGTTTCTTGGCTGTTTTGACAGCTGCCTCGACACATCCATTTGATTGGCTAAAGTATGGACTGCTGGTGATGTGAGAGAACCCATACTTCCTGGCAAATTCACTGAATAAACCCTTGAACTGAGGACCATTATCTGTTCTGACCACTTCAGGAATTCCAAATCTAGCAAAGACAGACTTACTTTTTTGAATGATTGCTGCTTCAGTTACACTAGTCAGTTCCAACAACTCAAAGTACCGAGAATAGTAATCAGAAATTACAAGAAACCACTGTCCCTGGCTTTTCAATAAGTCCATGCCCACCTTTTTCCAAGGGTACTCTGGAACGTCTTCTTCAATGAATGGCTCTTTGCCATTACTCTTGTTCTCTATACATGTGTGGCACGACTCTGCCAGATGTTTTAGCTGAGTGCTCAAGCCCATCCACCTAACTGTTTCTTGTGCACGAGCCCTACACTTTGTGATGCAGTTGCTCCAGCACATATTGCTGCAATTCTGCAGGGATGAATAGTCTAGTGCCTTTCATAAGATATCCTTCATTGATGGAAAGATCTAACCTAAACTGGTAGTACGGCTGCATCTCATCTGGGATTTTGTGCTTCTCTGGCCATTTTTTCTCTGTGTACTGCCTTAACATTTTGCAAACTGGATCTGATGACTGACCTGCTTTGATCTGTTCGAGTATGTTTTGTGCTATCGACAAATGTCTGACCACCATGTTTACATGTGCCGCAGTTCTTCATACTCCTCACTACTCTGCATAGGATTTCTCGACAAACAGTCTGCTACTACCAGTTGCTTTCCAGGTGTGAAGTGCACTGCATAGTTGTATCTCATCAGACGTATTCGAAAACGCTGCAGTCGCGGCGTTAATTCATCAGTCTCTTTGGTCATCAAAATTTGCAGAAGTGGTTTATGATCGGTCTCTAAAATTATGGGCGCACCTAATATATATTCCTGCAGCTTTTCACAAGCCCATGTAAGTGCCAATGCTTCCTTTTCAATTTGAGCATACCTACACTCTGTTTTTATAAGAACCCTTGAGGCATAGCAAACTACTTCTCTTTGTTGACTTTTATCTTCTTGAAACAATGCACACCCTAATCCATACGATGAACTGTCTGCGCTCACAATCAATCTTTTGTTTATGCCAAAATGAGCAAGACAAGGGACTTGAAGCATTGTTTTTTTTTACTGACTGAAATGCCAACTCTTGCTGTTTTCCCCACCTGTATTCTCTGTCCTCTTTCTGCAGCTCATTTAGGGGTTGTAACAGCTGACTCTTATCCGGAATAAAACTACCTACGTAGTTCACCATTCCTAGGAAGCGCTGTAGTTCTGTTTTGTCGCTGGGTGCAGAAAACTCAACAATAGCTTTTACTCTGCTATTATCTACAGTTATACCCTGTGCTGAAATTTCATGACCCAGGAAAGTAAGTTTTTCTACTCCGAATATACTCTTTGCCTTGTTTA
>PNEQ01101005.1:0-11892 GCA_003012365.1 Medauroidea extradentata | reverse complement strand
TGCTGTTGAGAAGGTCCCAAGACGTTCGGTCTGACAACAGTAATGGTTGATCCAGTGTCTACAACCATGTGGCAAGAAACATTATCCAGACTGCCCTCTACTAGGATTGCATTACCCTCTTGTTTCACTGAGCGTACTCGATGAAATACTGGGGCCTTATGTTCTGCCATCAGTGTCCTTCCCTCTGTAAGATGTCGTCTTGACTCATAACCACAGCTATTGGGTTGCCATTGTGTGCACTGGGCTCGCAGATGTCCGGGTCGTCCACATGTCCAACACTTCAGTCGTCCTTCTGGTCGCCGACAAGGCACAGCCGATGGCTGGGTAGATTTGGCAGTCTCATGTTGCACCTGGTCAATGTTATTTTGTTGCTGCTGCTTGCATTGGGCTCTCAGGTGTCCAGGTCGCCCGCACATCAAACACTTTGGTTGCCTCTGTGGTCGAGAGCTAGGTGTGACTGAAGTAATTATATTCATGAGTTGTTGACTGAATAGTTCTTTTTAGAAACCTTGCATATTTTTACGGACGGAAGTAAAATGTAGCAGTTTAGAATAGTTTTCGCATATCCTGAAAGATATATACGTATTACCGAGCACAGCTGCTTCAACTGACAAATGTGTTACACGTGTTTAGTGTGTGATGGAACGCGCCGAATGTTTTCCGCCCTGCTAATATCAACCTGGCATGTGGCCCCGGACGGTAAGCATCAGTTTCTCTTCTCCCTCCCGTCCTTTTAACAGCACTAGGGAGCTCAGAGGCTACTACTATAATATCTCTAATGTACTTACAATGGACCTTGTGATATCAAAATAACGTTGGCGTATAACTCCGTTATGTGCCTTATTCGCGGATAGCAGATTTCGTCTTGTCTTGCTTAGTTAAACTTTTATTAGCTTCCATTGTCGGAGCGGTATTTCTGTTCCAGCCTGTAGTTACTTGTATTAATCATTTGCACAACTTTACAGAAAATACGCCCTTCTTATTTCTTATGTGCATGTTGTACGCCTTTCTGCTGTATACCTTAGTTTTGAATTTGCGTTTACGGTAAAGTGTGTGTGTTACTATCTCGTTAGTGTATTGTATATAGTCATTGGTATCTCTGTGTAAACTGTCGGTTATTGGTGTCAACGAAATTCAATGGGTGCAAAATATTTGTGAGGCAGTGCAGTTACTTGGGGCAACTTTGTGTCTGGCAGGGCAATTTTACACCCCCAACCTATTTTAATTTCAAATGAAGGATCGAAAATATCACATGCGGTTGTCTTCTGAATTAATTAATTTGTTAATCACGAAGTTTGCTTAATGGCCGAATGCCCCAAACTGTTTTATGATAGAAAAAAAATTTCAGCTACTCTGTTACCTCAAAATGGTACGAGGTTACCCTGAATGACTAGCGACTGCGTCCATAACGAACTTAGTTTAATGTGCCGGAAGAATAGAACGAGGAGCCGACAGAAACCAAACACAGTGGTGTATGGAGTGAGCCAAGCAGTGGGCGATGTGAAACGTAGAGCAAGCAGGGAAGAACTCGTTAGTGGTGCGGTGCAGGCAGAAGCCAGCCACCCCTCGGGCGTCGTGGCCGGGTCCCCGCTCAGTCGGGGGAGGCTGCGAACACACCCCCAACCTCCTGCTCTCGTATCGATCACACCACTGCGCGCCAAGGTGGCCGTCCAGGCGGGCTCGCATGACTCTCTTATGCGGCCAACAGTTCCGTCACCCCCCCCCCACCTTCTTTTTTTACCTTCCACCCAGCCAACCCCTAGGTTTTTTCTTTCTTTTTTTAACTGTGTGCCTGTGCGCGAGGGTTTTTCCCGGGGCGCGCGAGTGACCACGCGGGTAAAAGGGGTGTTGTAGGGAGAGGGTAATGTGATCCACGCTTCACTCAATATTGATCTTATTGCCGCCGGGAGGCATGGGCGCCACGCGGCAGCTCTCGGCGCCTGCTTGTGCTTCCCCCAGGCGTCAGGTCGACCTATCGATTCACTGACGAGTGCGAGCACCTGTTGTGAAGTCGAGTAAACCTCCCCTCGTCAGAGTAGGTAACTGGTCAGTTGTTGAAGTGGCCGTCGAGCGATAAGCATCCATCGGCCAATACACGTTTATTCTAAAATTACTCAGCGTGAGTGACTTCATGTCCTCCAACTATCTTTAAAGCTTCATTTCGCCCTGTCGTATGCCGGAAATGTGTGTTTTGCGAGGCGTGAAAATCTTGTTGCAGGACATTAAAAAAGGAATATGCATATACAATCGCACTTTAAATTTAATATGTTGTCATAAAATTGAAGAGGGATCGCCGAGTGTCTGGTTAATAGGCGAGTTGTCTGCGAGAAGACTGCACGGCAATTCAGTGACTTGCTTGCGCCTAGAGGCTAGGGAGTCGCGTGAAGCGGGTGCGTTGTCGCCCTTAGTGCTCCGCGCTTCTAGAGATCACAAAAATTCTTAAACGAGGGAAGGATGGAAGCAGAAAGTATTTTGCTAAACTCTTAACGCCTGAGGGGAAGTATTTGTGCGTTCAAGTCCTAGATGTGCGGAAGCGATAAGGACGACACAGCACGCCTATAGTCCCTTACTCGAGGCACAGGTCACTGAACTGGCGTGCAGTCTTCCCGCTCTTAGATTGCCTCTTGAGACCCTATACTAATGACAAACTATTAAAAACCCAGCTGCGTTGTGTACGCATATACTATTTTTAGTTGGAATATTTGCACCAAGACTTGCGTACCTAAAAAGGAGCTCAAAGCAGCCCTTTTAGCCATTTTCTGTCGCGGCAAATTTAGCTTTAAATATTACCGAAAGACGGGAAATGGGGAACACGTGTAACAATCTTCGAATACTGTTCCTAACCAGATGTGGCTCACGCAGTAGGTTTCGAATAATCTTCTATCAGCCAATGCTCCTAAATGGATTAGTATTAAGATAACTTTTTAAAAATATATAGTATGCAACATGAATTATTTTAAAAATATTCTCACATTGAGAAACTTTGCTAATTTTTTTTTGTTGAACCGTTAATTAATATGTAAAATATTATACAAATTATTATGATGTTTTTCTAATCCCTTCTTGACGCAGTATTCCTCGATATTTTAGGTAGTTTTACGGTTTTATTTTTTTTTTTTTTTTAAGTTTTATTTAATTCTCTTAACCGCAAATTGCTCATTTAAACTCTACGCTAGGTAGGCATATTTACACAATTGTTGAAAATTGTCTCTCTTTCTCTCTCTATGTATGTATGTATATATATATATATATATATATATATATATATATATATATATATATATATATATATATAAATTTTGGTGTGAGGTAGACTATAGCACAGCTGTGGAAGAGGAAGAGATTTTAGATAGAGGTCAATATTAACAGGAGTCTTTAACGGTTTCGAAGTTCTGCGTTTGTTTCGTGGAAACAGCGGAGCGGTAAGAGCCAAAGTACCATGCTCGACGTGAAGCATATCGCCGCCTATTTACAGCGCGTCAAACTGGCGTACGAGGTTTTCCTTGTAGTCTTTTTCTATGGGACTTCAATTAGTGACCCTGAAATTTAATTTTTAGTTAATATGAAGTAAATGCCAACGTACGCCTCTCATTTTGTAATTTACGAGTTCAGGGGGTACTTTTCGATTTAAGCAACTTTTTTTTTTTTTTTTTTTTTTTTTTTTAAGCCATTTTGAAAGGTCCGAAAATCGTGTTTTTAACAGTCGTGCTGAATTTCGTACATATTCGCAACTAGAATAAGTTACAGTTTCTCGTAAAAAAAAATTATATGTTTGACACGCTACAACACCGTCCATGCGCAAGACGAGGACGTCTCTTAACATCGAGGTTTTGAGCGCTGGCCCGCTGGTGAGGGGTAGTAGAATGAGATGAGTCTTCATACTCATCTCATTCTATGAAGAAAGGGCGGAGGGACGCTGGAGATCCCTGAGGAAACCCGCTGACAAATGTCAGCGTCCGCCACAATTCCCACGTGCGTAAATTCAGCTCGATCCCGCTAGAATCAGTATCGTCTTGTTGGGGTTTTTTCTTTAAAAAACGTAGCACATATAAATTGAGCATTGATTCGCCTAGTCAGTTAGGCTGACTCATTAACACTGATGTTATTCCCCCTACAATTCAGTATTATAATTCAACACGAATAGATCCTATAAATAAAGAAACAAATTCAGGAATTTGATGACCTACACTTCACAATCCACTGTCCTATGTCTTCTCAAGCCCTAAAAAATGTGAACACTAGCTGTTTCACAGTGGAACAGGAAACGATGAGCGAATAGAAGGCGGGGCTTGAGTACACGTTAAAAATTTCCGCAAATTCACGGAAATATTTACAGAAAAGTACTGTAATTGTACGTAAGTGGCTTCCGTAATTTTTTGTTTACGGAAGTTTGTCCGTAATGCCAGTTTGCGGATGTTTGACAGTAACTTTCCATAAATTCATTGAAATATGTTTCTACAATTGTAAAGCATATTTATTGTGGTTCTTAAAAAAAATGCAGGTATTAATGATCACTATGACGCCTAGAGTTTATGTGCATGAATACTGGTGCGAAACGAAGAGAAGAGATGCGGAACGACGAGCAATACAGCCAAGGACTCGTATCGCACATGGGCAAAGGACCGAACAGCCCAGTAAGTGACTGAATTGTTTCGAGGAGGCCACACATCTTTTATTCACCTCGCTTCACCTATCCTGCAGTGCGCGGCCATACATGTCACTACATGGAACTTAACAGAACTGGAAAAAAAAATCGCATCTCTTATTTATGTTTTGCGCTTGTCAGTATGGTATTTTGGTGAGTGTGTCTGCTTAGTTTGTGGGATCGAATTCCGGCAAGTTCGAAAAATGTTCCTGTTACTTAATGATATGTCAAGGTCTCGTGAAAATGTGACAGATAAGAGTGTTTCGTATTTCTGGAAAATGCAGTGCCAGTAATTTAAGAAAGTTCTATATTTGTGAGGAAAACGGATTGTCCGTTATTTTATGGAGGGTTCCGTTATCAAGCAAACCTGAGTGTCCGTTATTTTACGAAGATTTAGAGACAATTTTTTGCCTGTACTTTTCCGTAATTTCACGGAAATTTTTCTAACAGTGTATGCTTAGGGCAGTGGATTATAACATACGGGTCATTGGATTCGCGTATTTTTTCAGTTCCCTACCTATAAATAATCGCAGCGTGTCACACTTCAACCGCTAGATGAACAATTCCTAATGCTAGGACCTTGTCGATATAGCAATGACTGAAAATCGACTGGGGTGCTTAGCATTGGATGCATGCCATGTTAGGTTTACAGTCCACATGCCTGTTTTGCCTGTCATAATATACATGCTGAGTCAGGACAGAGTTGTTATTTTGTATGGTGATAGCTTATTGAAAATTAAGTTGAAAATGTGTTGTCAATTTGTTCATAAAGTGAATATGGTCAGAGTACACGCTACACTCAAGGCCAACTTTAAAATTTCATTTCTTTTATTGAAATTTAAAAAAAAAATAGGCCTACTTCCGTCTTTCATTGTTTCGACACTTCAGGGTATCGTTGTTTAATATAAACTGGAATTTATATTTGATTCTAACTTTCCCGGCATGCCTCGCTTATGGTGCCAATAAAGTTTTAAATGGTACCTCGTCTTCACTCTCTTCCTCGTTTTACAGTCACTTTTTTTTTCTGAAGAGACCTTCGCTGGTGGGGACACAACTTGTTACAGATTCTCTCTCTCTCTCTCTCTCTCTCTCTCTCTCTCTCTCTCTCTCTCTCAATTGTTGACTAATTACCTCGTTTTTCCTCCCCCTTGCCTCCCCTTTCCCCATTTTTTTGTACAATCGTTCAGTTTTATATATTAGATTAAGGTATACCAAATTTACCATAGTTCGTTCTGACTCACGCCCAGGATACATTTCGAAGTCCTGCTATGGCTTTTCCTGTTTCCTTACTATCGCTGTCTTCATCAATGTGCGAGAGAGAGAATGTTCGGATCTGACGGAGTTCCACATTTGCCGCTAGATGCCACGCTGATACAGCGTTGCTAACCCGAACATTCTTGTAAATAGCTTTAGGTAAGCATGTATTAAGTTTTTTCACTCGCCTTCCTTAAGGTCGCGGATTCCTATTTATGGTGCTTTTGCCAGTTTAGTTTTTTTTTATCCTAAAATGGAGCAGAAGTCGCAAAACCGTTACATGTGAATATTGGAAATGGTTTTTACTATGTTTCCTAATTTTTACGAAACAAAAGTTTCTTTAATTTTGACTAATTATCGACGTAATTACATTTTCGTGAAGTCAGTGATTTTTGCAATTTCTACTCATATTCAGAATTTGAAAAATAAAACTTACGATCATTAATAGGAACCCATGGTGTTCCATGTAAAAAATTGTTTATTCAATTTGTACATCACAACAGTCCTTATTTTTTAAAACACTTTATCAAAAATACGTTTTATGCTTAGGAAATTGTTATCACAGCTAGCTACAAGTTGTGAACGCAGTACATTTGGTACGAATATAAAATAAGAAATATTTCGTAATATAATGTTGACACCACTCGTGGCGATTGTTTACTTTTGCTAGCTAAATTCCGCTTGTTTACTGAAATCCAACTTCGCCACATCTTCTGTTCAGTTTTTAGTATCATTGCCGTGCAAATAAGCCTAAATTCACATTCAGTCTGACTACTATTTTTAATTTTTATATTGAAATGTAATACATGATAGTTTTAGTAGTACTTTGTTGTGTTCTTTGTTGTTTTATACAAATACATTGTTTTGAACTATACATCCAAGTATTATATGATCTTTTGTCCACATTAAGGGAATGATAATGTAATGATAATCACCTAAATTATAGAAAATAAAATTATAAACGTGTCAGTTGTATAAATAATTACAATAGCAGTCCCGTACAATTTTTACTAAAAAATTCACGTTTTTTTAGTTACTCGTAAAATACCTTCACATAACTAGCGTACTGCTACGCAACATTTCCAGTAACTTTGTGTTTGTTCACAGTGTAACTTTAAAAGCGCGATTTTACACTACGCTAATGTACGTAGTTATCTCTAGTTAGTATTATTTTTATGGATGTACCCGACGTGTACTTCTGACATTCACATTGTCCAAGCATGAAAGATATTTGTATCCTTGGGCGACATCCTAGCATAATTTGGAATTGTAATTTACGCAGCTCACCAGACGCATAAGTTCCTTCAGTTTCATGGCTGGTAACAGTAAACAGAATTATAGTATTTTATATTCCGGTGCTTTAAAAGTGCTATAAAGCAACAGATGTTAGCCGCAAGGATTGTCATGTTAAAACATTCATATAATATTTTTTGGTACAACTTAACATTACCTGGCTGCTGAACTATAATTTCTTCTTACTGTTCCATACGTTATGAACATAATCAGATAACCCCTGAATGCATACTTTTCCGTCCATCACGTCATACTCTCCCCTGTACATGCCACTGCAGCCAGTGGGTTAAATATGGACGTTAGACATATTGCTCGTGCTTGCCTACCCCAACCTGGTGTTTAATATGTTTATGTTCATCCACTATATCCTTGTCTTCATTTACTAGCCCCCTACACTTTACCACCAGAAAATTATATTAAATGTCAGCGCTGCACACATAATGAAAGTATGTTTATTTCGCACAATGTCACCTGAGTAACTGTGTTGTAGATAGGGTGTGCGTGTACAGTCAAGTCTGTTTTTAACTGCAGGCAGTCCGGACAGTTGTGTCCCACCGCATTACGAGATAAGGCTGTTTGCTCGGGAACAATCATTGCGAGTAAATATAACGTGCTTGGTGTTGCCAAGGTTCATTAAGGCCATTGCATACTGACGTCGGTTTATTTCTTGGTGCGGGAGCGGACCCGGTGTTGTAAGTGCGACCATGACGCTGTGTGAGGCGAATTTATGTCGTCCTACATGAGTAGTATTTAAGTATTTGTGAATACACGTTCATTTGTGAAGAAAGAATCATTAAAACACTAGCTCATTAATTGAAACTGGCCACGCAGTTCCACTGCACTTTGGAGTTGCAGTCGGAAAATTAAAGACTTCCAAGTTTCCGACTATAGTCAGGTATGCGTGCTTTTTATTATACGCCGTGTCTCCAAAACTGCACGTTAATTTACGCCGATTACATTGTGCAGCTGACACGTTCACAGTGAGTCATACATGTCTTCTGATTAGCGTACATGAAGCCAATATGTTGATGATATTCGTACGTCTTCGAAAAATACTGAACTGCCGAGTGAGAAAGGCACCCCGGACTTAACACTCGTCGCTTGTGTTTACGTTTCCAATTGAGGTTTATCTAATCTACTTCTTAAAACAGTGTTTGGTCAAGTACATTCCTCAAATGGTCTGAAGATTACGTCACTGAAATCAGTTTAACTTCCGTTTCATCGTTTTTATCTTGAATAGGACACTATATTAGTTTTCACTGTCTCAAACTATACCAAATATATTTTTATTGTATGCCTAACGTTTGTGAGTCAGTTTTGACAGTGAAAGGGTGGAAGTATCTCATTTTCCATATTCAAGTTTAAATTATACTGATGAATAAACATATAAAGTAAATGTTACTATAATAGGCCTATATTCAACCGTGGGCATGTGGTAATGCAAGAATTGTTTGCACTTCGCGCCGTTCTTTCTCTTGATTGCGCATGTCTTGGCTAGTGTACTTTGTGAAAACGAAGGTTGTGTTTCTTATCTGTTTCCGTGTGAAATACAAACCGTAAATACAACATGCTATAAAATAACACTTAAGTTGTAAAAAGAGATCAACGCCGCCGTTTTCCTCTTGGAAATGGATGGCCACGAACGCTTAAGGGCGCGATCTACCGCAATTTTCATCATCATTATTTTATTTTTTATTTGTACGATATATTTTTTCTTATTTTAGACACAAAATGTGACTAAATTTGGCTCTTATGAATTTTTTTTTTATCTCTCATAGTTTTCGCGTAATGGCTTGTTAAAGTTATATTTTGCATGTTTCCGTTTTAACGACTACACTAAAACCAAATGATATACGAAACTCAAAAAAATCGCAGTCGATAAAGCCATTGCAGGCTACAATGACATGCTCATAAAATTAACAAATAAAAATTATTTGTATTTATAAAAAAAAATTATTGAATTTTTTAAATTTTTATTTTCAGTTTCATCATTTTTTTTTTCAAGTAATTTTTATTCTTTAATTTTACGAGCATGTCATTGTAGCCTGCAGTGTCTTTATCCACTGTGATTTTTTTTTTAGTTTGGTATATCAGGTGGTTTTAGTGTAGTCGTTAAAACGGAAACATGCAAAATATGACTTTAACAAGCCATTACGCGAAAACTATGAGAGAGAAAAAAATTTCATAAGAGGCAATTTAGTCACATTTTGTGTTTAAAATATGGAGAAAAAAAAATATCTGATACAAAAAAAAATGGTGATGAAAATTGCGGTAGCCGCGCCCTTAACTTGGATGTAGCCAGCGAATGATAATGGAAATTGTGCGCGTATTTATCGTCACAATGTACGTCAAGGTTGGCGGATTTATTCAGTTCTTTGCGAGACGTTTGTGATTTATACAGAAAGTTTCCGTTGTTACAGTAGGTCTATAGTAGCGACGTTACTGCGCGTTGTGTTTCAGAATGGTACATTTCAAGACGTTAATGATATGAAGATTTTTTCATGCTGGAACATCACTTTTAATGATACAATCATGAGAGGAGCACCAAAAATACCGACGAAGCTTGTTGCTCCATTTATTCTCTCCAAAAACAGCAAGTTTTATCCGTTTGTCGATATACATTTTTGCGTTCTGTTCGCGTTCCTTTTGTTACGTACAGCATGTATCACTATAATGTACAAAATTTGGCAGGTTATTATTCCTCGTGAAAGAAAGTTTGCTGTGGAACAAATATAGTCAGGTTCGAATGTCATGGTGTTGTAGACCTTGTGAATGTCGGAAATGGTAAATGTGAATGCCATGAGAAGTACCAGGAAGGAATGTGTTAATTTTTCGTGACTATAGCTTACGCTGTCCTGAAAATATACTGTAAAATGATATTTCTTAAAAAATTAAACCAAATACTGATTCGTTTTTTATTATTATTATTTCGAGACTATTCAGGGTGTCGTTTAATATAAAGTGGTATTTTATTTTATAACTAAATAAGTTCAATTTTACGGTCTACTTATCACCGACACATGTGATAAACAGTATCTTCAAAATAGTAGTGCTTTAATGTTAGGTGAAAGTTCGAACTAAGAATTAACTTTAAACTGCAGTATGTACTAACAACAACGTATTAAATCTAAGAGAAAATGTGATATATAAATTTTTATAACATAAATTAGTTTATTAATTTGCTTCATAGTAGCAAAATACAAAAATGTTATATTCAGGAACTTAAACTGATTTTAATATAACAATATTTTCGTTTTTCATTATTGTATACGTTAAATTTGTTTTGTTGATTCTTCCTCGAATTAAGTTAAGTAATGAAAGATAAATAAAACAAAATTTCTTTATATGTATGGGACGCAAAATACACATTGCCTACATGTAAATAAAAATTAAATTCACAAGTGTAATGGAAAAAAATTCGTTCCTTACACAAAGTAATATTCTTCCTTGTGAAAGGGAAAGTTGTTTCATTTATAAATGTTCTTAGATTCTATTTTTGTCTATTATACTTCCACCTCACCTATATCTAGATAATCTAGTAGAGACAAAGAGAAAGATTGTGGTATGCTTATTAATATGCCGCACACTTTTGTGTTACATTCACGGCTTTGTAAGCATTTATGTTACTAGGAATTTGTTATTTTAACACATAGGGACAGATTCTGTAGTCTACATTTGACTAAATTCAAGTACACATGTTAAAGAGGGAATGATTTCTTGAGCCTCAGTCATTTTTGACAAAAAAAAGTCCTCCTGACATTAGTAGTGTATTCAACCGACACGGTTCATTCATGCCAAGCAGTTATTTTTATAATGAACAATTACTTGAGTTCCGAACAATTACTTGAGCTCCCCGTAAGCTGATATATTTATGCGAGTGATTTTATGATAGGCTTGTATTAGTTAAAATATTGATTCCCACGTCTTTTAAGAGTTTCGCGTGTTGCTTGTTGTGAACGTAGTATATTAATATTCTGAAACTACCCGTTATTTCAAATTTGATTATCTTAATTTTAAATGACCACGCAAGTCTAGTAGGAAAAATAGAACATGACAAAACAATTAACCACAGATAACTTGAAAATGCCGAAATAAAACTGTCTAAAATACAAAGAAAACGTTTTAAGCAAAAAATGTACCTTTTCAAAATTAATATTGTACTCGATGCATATAGTGTATTAGGGGTGGGCGAAGCTTCGAAATTTCGAAGCCGAATCGAATATTTTCATTATTCGATATCATATTCGAAATAAAATTTTTACTTCGAACTTCGAAAATATTACTACAATTTTCTGGTGGTTATAAGTCATCTTAAAAATGGTTGTTATTTGGCCAAAACTTGAAGATGGTGTCGAATTTACGTTATTATAAACGTTCAAAGATTTTATTTGAAACTAACCACACACTTGGCTAGTGGACCATGAAAACATAACCTTAATGGCGTACATACAAAGCAGCCAAAAACGGCCGAAACTAAACCGTCAACAACTAATTTCACTCAAACAATAGGGAAACCACATCTTTAAATAATTATTTTTGTTTAGAGCCCGAGGTGTTTTATCTTCGAAACTTTCGTTAAACACTGCTAATTTTTGTAGCAACATCATCTGCTATATCAATTTGTGCCTAAATACAACTTACGGTGATTATTGTAGATTACGCAGCAGAATATTTTTTAACTAAATGGTCGTGAAATTGCA
>PNEQ01101004.1:0-11893 GCA_003012365.1 Medauroidea extradentata | reverse complement strand
AAAAAACACAAAACATTTCAAACGACATACAAAAATGGGATTATTACACAAGGAACAGTAACACAAACACATAGACCGACAATACTAACACACATAAAAAAACAGGACAAGGAAAGACATTAACAAAAAGAGGGGGCAATGTACCCCGATAATTATCTATAACCAACCTAGGTCGAGTGTAACTGTTTGTAAAGAAAAACAGATTCAACTTTTATAATGTCTTGCTAAATTTTGGAATGTGATTTTCCTTCCAATAAAGGGATCAAACTCACTAAATGATTTATTATACATTAGAACACATCGTTTAACTAGGTCCATTTCTTTATTAGTTGTACCAAAAGTACCACTACTTCTATGGTTGTAATTTGGAACTCTGAGACAGATATATTTACTAATGGCAGAACATGAGTGATATGAAAGAAATGAATTGATTAGAAATAAAGCATTATATATAGAACGTCTTGTTTCTAAAGTGTGAGTTTTGAACTTTTTTAGCTCACTATTGTAGTCAAAGTTAGAATTATTTGCTGGGAACCTGTTAAATATAGTTTTAAATACATTGCATTGTAACTTTCCTATTCTTTTAGAATCTGTTGCTGTAATAGAGTTCCAAATTACTGAACAGTAATCAAATTTTGATCGTACTAAAGAATATATATATATATATATATATATATATATATATATACACACCTCGGAGGCATACTATGTCACAAAAATCATATTTTCAGGAGAGCAGTTTGAAGAGTGTGATTCACTAGTGAATTCAGCTACTTAACACCTAAAAATGTGGGTTTTTGACACAACACAGGCTTTGTGTAGCATGTCACTAGAATGTACTTGACACTGTGGTAATGTTTATGGTAAAAATTTTATTTTGAGAAAAAGTGGACATAATGTGTTATGCCTCCGAGCTACAGATATAGTTTTTAGTTAAATTAAAATATTTTAATGATTATTACTCCTGACATAATGAGAGTACATCTACAACTATAACGAAAACAAAAGTGGATGAGGAAAATATTTGTTACTTGTGAAATCGTGAGAATGCCACGAAGCGAGAACAGAACAACAACGGAATGAAAGTGCGGGAGTAACGGGAGAGCTCCGAGGAAACTCACCGGCCAATGGCAACGCCTGCCACGTCTTCCACAAACGAAAATCATGACCGACGCTGAAGGGAATTCAACGCTAATGCCGTGGTGGGATGCGAGTGACATAACCACTACGCCACCGTGTGAGAGAAGTAAACCTATTTATACCTATATATATATATATATATATATATATATATATATATATACATATATACACATATATACACATTTATACATATACAGTAGACTCCCGATTATCCGTGTGCGGATTATGTCTGTCTGTTTAGTTATGGCTTATGCGTTTTCATGCAATTGATGCGATTGCGATGGGATTTTGGTGAGATGTGTATGCGTTTGCGAAGGTTTTTGATAAAAAAATTCCCAATGCAAGGGGTTGGGTGGGGTTGATTGGAGGGGGAAGCAAACAAGGCAACCAAAATATCAGTGAAAAAATTTCTTTTCAAAATGGTTTTACAACGTTCATTAAAGCCCCTTAACTTAATGTTGCATCATTTATATTTCTCATAAATTTTTAGTTTTAGAACTTTTTTTTTAGGAAATTGAAATAAATTACCATTATTTATCATTTTCCACATTATTATTATATTTAAAATTGTTATTTGTATAAAATCTGAAGTGCCAAACTATTTTATTAACTTTTTCCTCTTCTTTATTTTTTATATAAAAAATTGGTGGATTATTACTACTAAATATATTATCGCTTTAAATTGATAACCAGAGGAACGAATTCGCGGGCAACAGCTAGTGTACTATAAAAAGATTTACCCTTTCCGAATTTCATGAGAAGAGACGCATAAAACCAGAAACATCACATTCACAAAGAATTTAACGAGATACATTCAGGAAAATTGCTGCAGGACATGTTTCCAGTAGCGAAGGCAGACTGCGTATGTGAAATACTGCTGTACGTTCAGAAGCAGTATTATTGGAGAGAGCAAGGGAATAAGGGAACATAGCAGATTGCCTCAGGCACCAATGTCCACATTTCCTGTTTTGAATTTAAAGGATTTCGATTGTTTCCATGTTCTCCTAAGGTACACGCAACGAAGACAGTTCAGTCGTTAAAATTGTAACTCATAACAATGCTGACAGTTTAAATTCAGAGGTTTTTAATATTAAAAAAATTATGAAACAGCTCCCGTTATTAATTAATTTTGAAATTATTTCCTGAACTTAACTGTCAAATACGAAAGAAAAACTATTTGTCGAATTTACATTGTTATGGAAGTATGCACTCTGAGCTTACATGTATGTAAATATAAAACCACGCATAGCCCACATAGCAGACGAAGGACAGGAAAAAGTTACAAGATCGTGCGAATGTACAAACAATTCCAGTTCTGTGTAATTCTGTGTTCTGTTCTTTGCTACTGTTATTCCTAAGCATAAAACATTTTCATGAAAAATGTATCAGCATATACTTGGTACGCATCATTCCAAAACTAGTTAGTTAAGGCCTTGTTACGGAGTTTTGTAGTGATTTCGAAAATATTTTTTTTATTGCTACCTAATACTCATATCAAATTTTCGCTGCACAGTTTTGACACTTATATGTTATAATTTGTACCTGAATTTTTTTGAAGAATTATACTGAAATGTTTTTTCGATTTCATTACCCAAAGCACCACGTTTTTCGTCGTGAAAATAAGCAAAAAATGAAGGAAATTATTTTTTTGCTGGCGAATGGTACATTATTTAAAAAAAACACGTCCGCAGTATTGTGAATCGTGTGATTTCAGATTGGCTCAAATTTTTTCAAAACTTTTGGTTAAAAAATATTTGAGTTATTGGCGCCAATTGTTTGAAATAAATGAAAGACCAATGCGTTACGGTAATGGTCCATCATTTCTACAGCTTTTACGATGATTATTTTTATTACTAAACGAACATACATAAAACGTATGTTCCTCAGTTTTGTTAAAAGTTGTGTTTCTGTGTATTAAATTTTTTATAGACAAAATTATGTTGACTTGGCTAATCAGTTCATTAATTATATTTTCTTAATTGCGTAAGTAGTTGAAACCATTGTGCA
This sequence comes from Medauroidea extradentata, assembly GCA_003012365.1. Lineage (NCBI taxonomy): Eukaryota > Metazoa > Arthropoda > Insecta > Phasmatodea > Phasmatidae > Medauroidea > Medauroidea extradentata. The sequence goes on along the minus strand of PNEQ01101004.1, from coordinate 8,743 downwards.
TTCTGTCTTGAAAAAATTGGCTGTAATAGTATAGACAGTTCTAAATAAAACTGTGTAACAGTTTTTTGATACCTGCTCTTTAAAATGAAAAAAATATATATATAGTTAAAACAATATAACTGGTGTATCAAGGCCTTAACTTATTACTGCAAGTCACAAACGTGTGGTATCGCAGTAACCATAACCTAATTGGTACAGTCAAAAGAAAAACGTCTTTCTACAATAACACGCTGCCAATAACATTGAAGCAGGCTTGCCGATGAGGACGTAAGGCCTTCAAATCAATTGATGCAGAAATCAGGGGTCCATATTAATTATGGAAATGCCTTCTTTATTCCACGAAGATTATTCGACACTAATTTAGATGTTAAAAGGCCAAATGAATTGTCAAGATGCAACACTTGTGATGCTAATTATACGTAATCCGACAGCAAAAATTAAGCGCTATTGACTATAAACTTTAAATTCCGAGGACTCCATTAAAAAATAATAGTGAAATATTTGCTTTTTGTTTGTAAATTTACTCTTGTTACTTTTTTTTTCATGTCGAAATTGCGGAAAAGAATTGGTGAAGGGTTTGGGTGGGGGTCGGGTTGGAAGCCGGGGGGGGGGGGGTGAAGAGGAGAATTTTCCGACGAAATTTATTTTCAGAGAGAAACATTTGGAATGTTAAATAACCCTAAAATAGAGGATTATTCTCCTCGAAACATGCTATAGAGGACGGAAATTCAGACTTGGTGGAATTAGCACGTGCAAATAAACAAATATTTCCTCGTCTGGAAGCTTGTGGTAATAAACAAGTTGCGGTTGGTTAATATGTTTGGTAGCTCAGAGGAAACTGGCAAAGGGCACAAAATGGAACGAAGAGAAATGAAATTGAGTGACAGAGAGAAGAGATAGGAGAGACGAAGTAAGGTCACAGAGATTTGCACAGAAGCTAATCTGATCTCGTACACGGCGCCATGTGTAACTCAAGCTCATATTACATGGAACACAGAAAGCTTTGACGAGGCAGGTCGGACTGCAGTAAATTATATTAGTCATGAACGCTTGCTGCTCACCGCACATGGACGGGACAGGTGAATACTTCAACAGCAGCCCTGTGTTCCATCACAAACGTAAATGGTTAAATGGTTCACTATGAGGAGTTGCTAAGCCCTGTATCTCGGTCGACCTGAAGACTCTAGTGTTGCAGAGGTTTCGAAAATATTTTTTAACGCAAATTAATACATATATCAAAATTCATTCCTACAGTTTTTTAAAGGCTTATATATCATCGTTTGTATCTGGATTTTTCTGTTACAATACACCGAACTGATTTTTTAGATTTTTTTCACTGACATATCACTTATTTTGTGGTCAAAATAAGCCAAAATGAAGCAAAATTATTGTTTTCTAGCGAACGGTACATTATTTAAAAAAAAAAAAAAACTCTCTGGCAAAATTGTGTATCGTATGACTGTAAACAGTCTCAACCTTTTTCCCAAACATTTGGTCAAAAAAATTGGAGATATTTATGTATTGCAGCGTGTTACGGGTATTCTCTTTTCGACGAAACTATTAAACACATATTATATCTGTATATCTACGAAAAGAACATACACTTAAAACTATGTCGCTATAGTTTTAAAAATTCGGTACGTTTATTAAAAACATTGTTTTCTGACCACCCAAAACGGCCAAAAACGGCTTTTTTCAGACTGCCGTATCTGGAATATTAACAAACTGATTAAAAAAAACAAAACTGTATAAACAAGCGTTAGACTTTGAACTACGCTGCCCGTAAATAAAATAATGTGGTCGCCGCTTAAAGTCCCATAGGAAAAATGATAATAGTAAAACACTGCACGCCGTCGGTACCTTCATACAGCATACACATTTTCACAAACGTTTTTCATCACAGATCAATTGAATAATAAGTACACCAGAAGATTTGTTATGTTGGCATTTCTATCTTTCATTGTAAAATAAAATCACAGTTCCATAATTTTTTTTTAACGACAGGACAAATTCACAAATTTACGCGCCAAGTAGTTACGCAAATAACGAAAACCGACTGAAGTACTGAAATGAAATAAATCATCTTTTTTTTTTAATTGACATGTCACAGGCTGATTAAGAAGGAAAAATGGTATATTATTAATAATAAAAAATTATTAAAAATCGTGAACTTGAAAATTGGGCTAAGCTGAGCAATTAAAATAATAACATTATGTATTTACGTATTTTCTTATATTTCTTAGAGTAGCCCTTAATGCGTAAACTTAACTTTTACTTTATATGTAGAAGCATATATAGTGCACATTAGCAGCTCTGCTTTGTGGTTATTGGTAGCGTGTACTGTAAAAAAATTCCTTAAATGTTAACGAAGTAATGGGCGACTTGAGGTACACGCCCTCTGACGTCACACCGCAGGGAGAGAGTAATGTGGGAAATTACAAACATGCTGAATTGTTAGTTGGTGATGGCAGAAACCAAAAATGTTGTGCACTCGTAGACTTGCACGCAAGTGCAAAAAATATTGGTTTCATTTCGTGTTTTAGATATGCAAATACATAAGATCAGCGTTTATCTGAAGAAAAAAAAACGGCAAATTCCAAACAAATAATCTATTTTCTTTACATACATCTCATCCTGGATATGTGAAGCCAAACAGCTAAATGAAGGTTATGTTCAGCTGCGGTATCCATGGAGGTAGGAATTGTATCCCACACCTGACTGAAGCTCCGCCTCTTTTCAAGTCCTCCATTGACCTTAATGCGGTATGGGACAGTTACCATACTCCCGTCTTGTAAATATGCAAACAGTGGACGACTTGAAAAGAGGCGGAGCTTCAGTCAGGTGTGGGATACAATTCCTATCTCCATGGATATCACAACCGAACATAACCTTCACACAGGCGTTTGGCTTCACATGTCCCGAATGAGATGTACGCCAAGAAAATTTATTAATTGCTTGGAATTTGCTGTTTTTTTTTCAGGTAAACATTAATATTATGTATTTGCGTATCTTAACCATGAAATTGAAACTAATATTTTTTACCCTTGCGTGCAAATCTATGAATGCACAACATTTTTGCTTTCTGCAATTACCAACTAACAAATCAGCATGTTTGTAAACAAGCTTTGTTTTCCACAGTACTTTTCTCCTGCGGTGACATCAGGGGGCGTGTACTTAAAGTCGCCCGTGGTTAAAATACTAGTCTGGTAACTTTAGAATGCATATGACTGTTTTATAAAAAGAAAGTTTAGGAGTGCTACCATGGATGAAACGTTCTACCACACCTACTTTTTTACCGCTTTTATTCGCACGTATCGTACATTTATAAACTATTTTCAGAGAGTATATTTGTGCTGTGGTATCTTTCAATTGACTTTACCAGGCAGAAAAATAAGGTTACTCTGACACCATACGTCCTCGATTTGCCAGCAGAACCTCCAAGACAATCTAGGATTGAAACATCCAATCACTGACCACGAAGCAAAGTTGAAGGCACTGAAACGTAATGATTTCAAAATACTTTCGCAACAAACTTGTGACTGTAGTTATATGACCTTTTTCCCCATGTTTCTTATCTGAACATAACATTACCTTGACACATATTGTAATATTACACAGGGAAGCGTAATACGTTGTTAATTGCTGTGAAAGTGATTCATGGATCGACTGCAGAACAGAGCTCTACTACAAAGTCGTTAAAGCTTTAGAGGGTTCGTCAGTGTAGTAAAAAAAATGTTTTTAATCAATTGTAATTTAATTCACTTGCGGACATGACGGAAGTAAGAATCTCTACTAAGACTACAGTGAACACCTTTGAAACGACAAACGTAATGAACGTAACTTTTTTTAAAGCACCCAAGGCATCTGATTAAATAGTACTAGCTCAATATTTCATTTATTTACGAGCTTATACAAAATAATATATTCGTATAATCAATGTTGTTGCCGTAATATGTAGCAAAGCAAGTCTCTTAGGAGGAGTAATACACGAGAGACGTGATACGAGTGGTAGAAGAAGTGGATCAGAGACGAAACAATAGGAAAAAAACAGACTGGCCGATAGCAGCTGAAATGTTGGTTATCTTGGACATTACATCCACATTGTCATTGTTCCCAAACGTGTCTGTCTGAAACAGTGTTACAGTCTGTCTGGAAAACTACTGTGTTTTGTTTCGTCTCTTCATTGTGTCGTTTGTCTTGTCTGTATATGTCTGATATTTGTTGCGTTTTGTCTCGTCTACTTGTGATCTTTTGTTATTTTTCTGTTCGTGTCTGATATCTACTGTGTTTGTTGTTTCGTCTCATCGTTGTGTCGCATGTTATTTGGTTTTTATTTTATTTGTTTTTAATTTCATTTATTATCTGCTTGTTCCTCGTTTATATTTGACCCGATTCCATCTTGGAATTTTCATGTTGTGTTTGTATCTTGCTGACTAAGCATACTCTGCTTATTTTATGGTTTATTTTATTTGTTTAGATTTTCTTTGACAGTCGTTCAATTTTGCAATGGAGTACGTCCAAGAAACTGAATCTAGTCATGAACTCCCATTGCACAGTTCTTTCAAAGATCATAAACGGAACATGTCTTCTACTTACCGAACAAAATATTTGGATTCAGTTGCAGCGGAGAGAAACAAATTTGTCCGAAAATAATCCCTAAAGAAAGGTGTTAATAGTTCTATCACCTTCCCGCTGTTGTGCTAGTCGATCAGGACAACGCATTGTAAGAGAGTTTATACTCCACTTGTATCGCTGTTGCACGTGCAGAGTCGCTGGCGACTACTTCTGCGGGTTGCGTCGCTCTCAGGCGCAGTTCGTCCAACTGCACAGCGGCGGGGCGCGGTATGCGGAAGTGAGCGCCTTATCCCAAGGACAGAACCGACCGTCTGGACTGTGTTAACTTTCTCGCTCATCGGAAATGATCGGGAGCATTCGTTTGCCCTCGGCGATTGAGCCAGATATCCCCCATCCTATCCGCGTAACCGGTGACAGTTAGTTAGGGTTAGTTTAATTTATTTTAAGGTTAGAATTTTTTGAGTTAAGAGGGAGTGTTAGATAACTTTATTATATTTTCTGTTTGTTTGCCATAACATTTATTCAATTTGTATTATCAAAATATTCTCTTCGACAAAGCATAGGATATGTTCTTGGTAAACTGCTTGACAATAATAATAATGGAATCTTTCATTAATTCGTCACGCAGAATCGTTGCAAGGAATTATAGGTTTACTTTTAAGAATTATCTTTCAATGAATATGCATGACAAATTAATGAAAGATTCCATTATCATATACGTCAAGCAGTTTACCAAGAATATACCCTATGCTTTGTCGAAGAGAAAATTTTCATAATACAATTTGAATAAATGTTATGGCTCAAAAACTGAAAACAAAATAAAACTGTCTAACATTACCCCTTAAGAGGACTGTGTACTAAGCCGTTAGACGGTGTTGCGGCGTGCCACGTGAAACCGCCTAACTTAATCTTATTGTTGTTATGTATGAAAAGAACACCCACTTGAAACTACGTATGTCACTTTTTGAAAATTCAGTATGCTTGTTAGTTACATAAATTTTTGGCCTCTGAAAATAAATAAAAACGGCTTTTTTTTAGACTGCTGTAACTCTGAAAATACGACCTGAATCCATAAATTGCAAAATGAGGTGCGTGCATTGGTCTTCATTTCATACTATGCAAAAGTAAAATTTTAGGGTCACCGCTCAAAGCCACGTAGGCAAAAAGAGTTGTACGAAAACATTGCACGACAGTTTAAAGCGCTGTGAATAAGGACCATGTGCCTATCATGGAGAGTGGTGCTCTGGCTCTTATCACTCCGCTCCGCGGAAATTGCAAACCAGTACACAGTACTCTTAAGGTTACTTTCAGATTACAAAAATATTGTGTGTTAAATACATTTGGCACTACGTTTACGCTCAATCACAAAGGATAAACGAATGGTCCCGAGTATTTCCTAGGAGCGGGAAAGTTAACGCTACCCAGACGCTCGTCGGACAGAACAATGAACTTTCCCCCAGCACATGAGCTGCCCAACACCTCGGTGGGAAGGGATTTAGGGTGAGTTCTGAAGGGAAAGCGAGAGAGGGCGAGAGATGAGAAGAGTAGGTTGTTAGCGACTTCAAGTGGAGAGCTGTCGAAAGGGGAGATTCGACCACAACAAACTTTTTTTCTACCTATCCCTAAACTCCCCTGCCCCTCTCACAAAACTCCTCACGTGCCTCCCCCCCCCCCAACCCACGGACAACAAGCTCGTAACGAACTCCCCTTTCAGCAAGTTTCCCCAGACGTGTTTCTGGTTTCCTGGTAGTTCCGACCGCCGAGACACGGGTCTAAGACTTTCCTAGCTCGTAGTTGGCAGCATGTGTCAACACACTTCCCAGCCTTGGACGCGTGAGTTTCTGGCCCTGCAAAGTGCTGCCCATCGTCTCCAAAGAGGTTTGCTACCGTCATGGAAACGATTAAACAGTAGAAGACCTTTACTGATCTATTTTAAACGGACGTGAATAATTGTTTTTTTTTCCTCAGAGTTCAAGTCATATCTGTGCACATTTCCGCACGTGTGGTATTACATTTGCTCCGCCGAAGAATTAATATTGGTTGTGAATTATTTTATGATGGAAATTGTTAAACGCATCGACACACCTGTCAATACTACAGTTTGTGATTTTACACATAAATAAATAACCAAATATATTTTGTTTACTGAGTGATATATTTATGTACTTACATAGTATTCTCGTGATTGTAAGTAAAACCTAGAGGAATGGTGGAAAAATGCAAAAAAAAAAAAAAAAAAAAAAACTATAGATAGCGGAAGGTAAGCCAAACGTGTCTTAGTTAGAAATTTCAGCAAAAATCGTTGTCAAGTAGATTTGGAACATCTTACACATGCCGTTTTTGACTGTTCTCATTGCGTGGAGTTATGTTAAATCTCTTACCTACAAACACTGGTACATATTGAAGTCAGGCTATGCTGCCTGTGACGTCAACAGAACGTCACCAACGATGTTAAGTGAACGCGACAGAACATCGTGCCTCGCTGCCATGTATGTGTCGATATTGAGGGTCACCATGTAGAATATCTCTTGTAAAATGTAGTCATCTCGTGGTGTGTAATTCTGACGTCAATAATAAAAAGTACACGAACATCTAAATTCACTTACCTACACTTTAGTTTGAACCGAGACGTTTCTGGTCTACGTTTAATGTTTTGTTTTGCTTCATTTATTTTTCTCAAACACCCTTAAATAATTGACTTATTACGAAACGTCAATTATACATGTTTTGGCTATAGCTGCTCTTTCCACAGCTGACTTTCGAACCGTGAATATTCTATTGGCATTACTGTGAAGCGACACTTTTACGAAAACATAAACGTCCATTCACATAATCGGATTTTGCAAGTTTTTCGTACCGTTCTTGAAAATGACAACCAGCCAGACTGGTGACGTCAAACATTTATTCTGCAAAAACGCGAACCATTCTGTAAATACTAAAAATGAGTTTCTTAAATTAATGACGGCACTATTGACTGTGAAAGGAAAAAGAAAACAATGATTTTTCCATCGTTAAGTCACAGGAATTACTGTGGCTAGTTTTTTTTTGGGGTTTACCGAATGTGGTTTCAGAGAAGCAAAACATTGCGTTCGTATTTTGGAGGACCCGCGTTCGAATCCAAGTGTGACTGTTCTCATTTATGTTTTACGTGATTTCTTGAAATAGCCATTAAGAAGCTGGAATTGTTATAAAAGGATCTACTAAAGCCACTTTACAATAAAAATGGGGGGGGGGGGGTTTGTAGCTTGGAGTAAAGGCGTTAACGTTAGCCGAGTTTAAGAGGTCAACGTCAAGAGAGGAGATTCGGTAAATAAAACATATAATTACTGTAGATTGTCTCCATGTGGCTGACAATTAAGCTATACCGCACAGCTTATGTAGTTTAAGGGCGTTCACAAGGCAAACGTGCATAATTATATATTTGTATGACATAGTGTTAGTTTTCTAGACGTTACTTGTGATTGAAATTTCCACCTGTGAAAATGTTTTAACTCTCATAGTTTTCCCATATCATGGAATTACATAATTTACACTGAAATCAAATAATATGGGATAAGCTGAAATATTTAAAACCATACAACCTAGCTTAATTGTATTTTTAAAATTTTGACCATATAAAAAGAAAATTATAGTTTTTTTAGAATTTTTTAAAAAATTCAAAGGAATTGCATTGTGTGATTTTAAATCTTTTGTCACATAACTCATATTATCTAATTTCAGTGTAAACTTTTTCATTCGCCTAAGTCAGTTGGTTTTTATTATTAGCATGTTCCCGGAACTTGCATATTTTGACTTGCTAGGGGAAGACTACGAGAGCTAAAAAAGTTTCATAAGTGGAAAATGTAGTCAAAACTAACGTCTGAAAAACTAACACTATGTCGTACAATTAAAAAAATTATGCGTTCTTTCCACGTCACTCTTAAGTTGTGTTGAAGGAGAGCGAATGGTCAGTTATGAGCTGCTGATGAGTAGGGCCCGGTAGTTTTCGCGAAAAGATGTTTGCCCCACTTTGTTTCAGTGTCTTACGTGCACACCTGCAGTTCAACTTCATGGCTATTGACAGAGTGTTTTTGTGCAGAGTCGTTATTCATTTGACTGTGCCAATCAGTACACGGATAACTGTCACATATTACGTATGTGATTTGCGGGTTTAACCTCCATACGCTGG
>PNEQ01101003.1:0-11892 GCA_003012365.1 Medauroidea extradentata | reverse complement strand
AATTCTTTTGTGCGGTGTGCTTGTGGCCTAGTCGTCTTTCTCAAGTGTTTATTTTGTGTGTTTTATCGCTTTTATTTGTATGTTTGTTTGTCCTGTTCTTTTGCTTTTTTTTTGCCACTTTGTTTCTTTTTTTTAATGCGTGGCTGTTTTGAACAGGAGTTTTGTTTAGCGATTATAAACACTTGAGTGTATTGCTTCCGTTATATTAATTTTATTTTCTCACCGAAGCACACCGGCACAGGAGGCAAGCCATTTCGAGCATAACTTTAATACACTATGTATTATTAGTCTTGTATCAGATTCCAGCTTAATTAAGCATATGGTTTGAATTTGATGTGAGCATTTTTTGATGACTCTGTGTTGTACTGCTTGGTGGAACTCCCCCAAACTTTACCAACCAACCTAGGAGGTCTAGGAAGGGTAAACCAATAGGGTAAACCGATCAAGACAGCTCCTAGGTCAGCTAAGCAAAGAGAGAGGAAAACAGTACTAACGTGGACACAAGTTGTTGATCGGCGCTCCTTATTCAAGGTCAGAGAAAGGGCCGAGACTCCTTTCACCAACACTTCACATTAAAGATTATTAATTTAAGAAACCATACAAAATATTAGTTAAGTTTTAATTTAGGAGCATGAGAGCCTTTGTACATTAAACTTTATTAAATGAGTTGGGTCTAGTAAATAAAATTGTAATAATTCAGAAAAATTTTTCTTTAAAACCTTGATTAGTTGATTAGATAACAAATTCTTTGCACAAGGAGTATTTAGTGTATGTAGATTAACCAACACGGTACATTAACAAATCTAGAAAAGCACGTATGGCTTAAAAATATCGTAATAAATAAGTTAAACTAGGGGATCCCCAACACAAAATTAATTAATTAACTTACATTTTAATATTACATATTTTAACAAATTTTCAATTTTCGTTGTTCAATTAATTTTGCAGAGGTTGTGATCGAATATTGAATAAACACTCAAATAGAATAATTAGTGCTGTGTGCACATCAAGTAGTTAGGACGAGAGAAGGTAAATGAGAAGGAAAATAAATATATTGGCTGGACTTTCCTGGCTGTTCTTCATGGGGACACTCTTGCCACCGCCGAAAGATGTTACATTTCCATCTCGCCCATGGCTACCGACGACGGTACAGCAAAAGGACGAGTAGGAATAATGTTAACTCTACATCGGAAGATGTAAACAAGCCAAATCCCTCAAATACTGGATAGGTTTCCTTTCCTTCTACGTAGCAAAGAGTTGAAACCGCATTCCGGGGACCGCTACATTAAACAAGCAAACAAATTTTTTTAAAGATGAACGTCATACAAACATAGCAACACTAGGGCGCATAAGATAATAAATTGAAAGAATAAACTCACCCTAGGCGGAAAACTTGTCGGATTACGACATTACAAACTGATAAAGTACACTAAGTGTTTGGTTGATGATCACGCCATGATGTGTAAGAAACAACAAGGTCGAGACCATGGCCTTAAAGTTCAGGTCTGGACACTGCTATAAAATATTGACCCCCTCATGACTGATTTTAGTTCCTTCACTATCCGCAAAAATAAATTAAAACTGATGGCACCACTAGCACACTCGTGCCAGTAATTATTTTTCAAACATTAAATGTATTATATTTTTAAAGTACAAATATACGAAACTTACTTAAGTTTAACCAGAATATGTTTAAACACTTGAGTTTTGATTAAAATAACGAACTTCTCTTCACAACAGCCCCACTGCGAAAGTGGCGCCAACAGTTTCGTTCAGTCATAAGAGGGTCAAATATAAAGCATTGAAGAGAGTAGGTAAGTGTCCAGACCTATACTTCTAAGACCATGGTCGAGACAAAGGAATGCCTAGAGGTTATAGGCCGGCATAGAGTCGTAGCCAGGGTCATATAAGTTAGGTCTGGCCACTTCCTAATATTTTTGACTCGCTTAAGCCCGTGTGCCACGATGGAATGACCTGTACAAGCTCTCGTACAAGCTCTTGTTTCCTAGCGTCAATGGAAGCAGCTGTAGAAGGTTCTATGGAATAAACTGTGTCACGATACCAGTACAGGATTGTTCATACATCCATGATTCAATACATTGTTTATATACTTGTATGCTATGTTATGTTTACATTATTGCTGTGGCAATTTATGGAATATTTTTAACTTTTAGCACGAGAGAGCTTTATGCTGCTATCAATTAAAATTACGTGATAATTACATAAATCGTAACCTAGAACGACATAATTCTGTGGTAATGGTGTAGTGTGAGAAGTGACAAGTGTTTTTACCTGCTTCATTTAAATTTATACTTGCGTGTTTCATCAAATAAACGCGATAGAGACGGCAATCAAAATTTTCGATAAGTTTCTTTGTGTTTAAAAGCAAATATCTTTTGAAAAGAAGACACTGAACGCAAAATTTCCAGTGTGCCAGCAAATTGAAGAAGCCTACTTACGAAAGTTTGTGCCAGTAGTTTTATATCAGGTAAGTCATGTACTTTTTTTCTTTTAGTTAGGTACTTGACTTCTGCGAAGGTAAATATCAAAAGTAGCTACTCATAGTGTACCGGCCAAACTATTGATTTTAGACTTATAGTTTATTGATGAAAAATGTTTCTAGTGACGTTCTAAGTAGTCCTATGTAAAAAAAATAGGTTAGTTTACATACAGTTTAAGTAAGTTTAGGTTAAAGTGAGATTAGGTTAAGTTAGGTAACCTAACCTTACATTAGGTTAGGTAAAGTTAGGTTACCTAACATAATCTAACTTAAACTAAGCTAACAAAAAATGTTTTTACGTAGGCATACTTAGAATGTCACTAGAAACATTTTTATCAGTAAACTATGTGTCTAAAATCAGTAGTTTGGCTGGTACTTGGTGAGTAGCTAAACTTGATATTTACCGCTGAATCTTTCATAAATTTAAATAAAGCAAATTCCATATCCTTGAGTAACATAACCCATTGTACAATCAATAGAATAACAATTTAAAAAAATTAAGTTCCCCATATTTTCTAAATTTTTTGTATTTAGAGAAATTCAAGGAAGTACGATACATTCATGTCACTTGTATTTTTATTGTTATTCGTATCGTTCTTTCAGATGCCTACACGACAAGTTGACATATTTCACAAAATATACAATACAGTACAAGTATACAAGAGTGCGTAAACCTTTTTGTTCACTTTTAGGTGTTCACCTTCTTGTAACCTGTGATGCACTATACTACACAAAATTGCACAAACAATAGGTAAAAGAAACAAACCTGTAAAGTGTTGGAGAATAGGGAATAATAGCGAAAATGTTCACAGCAGAACAGTTCGGGTAGGCAGTCTATGCCTAGGTTGGTGAGGGAGTAGAATTGGCTTTAGGAGGAGCAAGTGAGGGTGGTTAGAAGGTCAAGTAGGGAATTGGTAGGTGGTTTATTATGTTCACAGCCTTTGTCAGCTGAACAAATCTTATTTTTGTAATGCGTTCAAAACAGTGTTGTGTATTGATTTACTAAGATAATTTTTAACTCTTTCAGGAAAACCACTGTCAGAGTATTTCCTATATCCTTATGGCGTACCATTTGGTTTACAAGACAACAACAAGTATTATCTCATCATAGATGTATAAGAGGATGGTAACCAGAGACTCATTAACTGTGCTACCGCTGTCAACAGCTAGTTCTGAACTGCAGCTTCCTGAAGATGGCGTGTCACCAGTTGTCATGGAATTGTGAGAGTATGTGGTGAACAAGGTTGTGTGCAAAGTGCTCAGACTGATTCTGTGAAGTTGTACAAGATTAGTTGAGTAAGTGGAATATTGTGAAGATGGCTGTGTTTGTACCACTGCATTATAGGTTATCATCGAAGTGCAGTACCAGTACATGAGTAGGCCTCAGTACTTAGTTTATCTAACTTTATGCTCGAATGTATATTTTAATTTGCATCAAGATACAAGTCAAGTTTTGTGTTAATGAAATGAGTCTTCATTTGTAAGGGGGAATTTTCCCAACTTCTTACAGGAATTAAAACTCATGAGTGACTTGTTGTAAAAAATATATATAGGTTAACTTACTTGATTTTAACTTCATTACCTAGAAGTAGTTTTTACTGAATAAATAAATTTGTCATATCTAAAAGTATGTTGTGTTGCTGGTTTTCTAGCTGTATTTGAACATAAATCACAGTGTTGTAAAATAAACATAAAATATTAAGAACTGCTTATTCACTTTGTCACAAATATTTTCAGCAAGTTTATTTATATTCTTATATGGGCGACTGATTTTAATATGTATGCCTGAACTGTACTTTGACAAATGTTTTTCAATAAATGATTTAATATTTATCGCTCTCAATTGTGGAATTAATGTGTTATTTTTTAAGACAAAAGCAATAGTAAAAAAAACTGGGTTTGAGAAATGTTTCTAATGTGATCGTTAGGCTACTGATAGCTGCCTCATCACAGGTATGATATGTGCATAGTCAAGAATGCAATACCGTAACAATTTTATTTCACATTTGTGTGTCTGAAATTGAGGCGCTTACTGTATCCTTAGGAAATGTGTAACTGGCACACACTTTGTATAGGCGCGCAAAGTAAATAATTGCAGTATTCCAATAAAAGTAATAATATCAAAAATCGTCATTGCCAAGTTTGTAGTGCAACAGTCAACTGTCAGGCCAAGATTTATGAGGTATGTGGTGCACCTTTAATGCTTGTGTACTATGTGAAATAGGTTCTGTTATCCTTCAGTTTGAATTACAATGTAAACTGTTTATGGGTCATATGCACATGTTAATTAAAATAAATGTGACTCATTTTCAAACCATCCAGTTCAATAATCCTAACATGTAAGTTAATGCCTAAAAAAATTGTTGAAATCTTTCATTTAATTTATTCACTCAATGATCCACATTGACGCTCACTGGAACACATACAGTACCTAGTTTTACTGTTCACACCTTGTGAGTACAGCTCTCTGTTTGGTGAGTGCAGGTATGGTAATTTTTTATTTTTGTGACAGTAACAGGTAAGTGAAATACTGCTGTAAGGGTAAAATTGGAAACTTGAGGTCAAGGTTTGGCTAATTTTTTTATTGACCTACAATTTGTTGTAAATTTCAAAGTTTCAACTTTGTACGTTCCATTCACTTAGTGTGCGGAGGAAAACTGATTAGGGTAAACAGTCTATTCTTTGTAAGTAGTTGAAGTATTGGATTTGACGGGTTCAGTTAGTGACAGTGAACACACAAGTGTATGTAGCTACGGTTGTGCTGCAAAGTAGGTGCTGAACTGTGAGGCAAAGAAAAAATTGTACTGTAAAAAGGGTGAATAGAAACAACTTTACTATAAAAAGGGTGAATAGAAACCACTTCAGAGCAAAATGTTAGGTATTAACTGTGTTTTATAAATTAATTTTTTTTAGATAGGCAAGTTAAAACCATTCATGAAGAGAACTTAAATTGTAGCAAATTTTATTCGAGAAAAAAGTGTTAGCTAGGAACTTGTTTTTAATGTTGTTCCAATTCACCCAGTTTTATGGTATTTACTGCATGTTGGTACAGCAAATGCGGGAACATGTGGCAGCAGAGTGTGATCTGTACGTGGAAGTGAAGGTGCAAAGAAGCTCAGCAAAATGTTGAATGGTAAGTGGTAGAGTACGCACGGACATGGTAGAGAGGAATAAGGTAACTATACATTATCTGTAATGATGAACGAATTAAAATGGAGCGCATTGATGGATATACTAAGAATTGAAAAACAGTTGAGGATATAAACAGTTGGCAGGTTTGTTATAGGATCTGGTTCAGGCAGTTGATGAGGAGAAGCAGGTGTATGCCTTTTTAATAAACTTTGAGAAGGCCTTTGACAAAGTTCCTCATGGAATCCTGTTGAGGAAAGTGGTATTATTGCTGGATGACAAGCGGTTGGTTAACTGGCTTGAGGACTTTCTCAGGGGACCCTCTGCCGTCTACCAGGAGTGTAGGTAAAATAAGGCTGTTTACAGAGGTGGGCAGTGGAAACAACTTGCAAGAGGATATTAATTGGTTGTGATGTTGGAGGAGAACAGATGAAGGTTAATGTGTGTAAAACCAAGTTGGTGAGGTTTACTAGGAAGAGAGCGGTGAGTAGAGAGGTGTACAGATGGGATGGGTAGAGGTAGCCACAGAGGTTGTGGTACATGCTGATCTAAGGTGGACAGAGTGGTTAAGAAGGGCTTTAGGACTGCTTGGGAGGGTGTTAAGTGGAGTTAATAATGAGGTGATGGGAAAGACATATTGCACGATGGTTTGTCCAGTATTGGAATATGTTGCCGCGGAGTGGGATCTGTATGGGGAAGTTACAGGTAGAGAAGGGCAGCGAGGTGGGTGATGAGTAAATGAAAGAGGCAGGGTTAGCCTGGTGAGGAGGAAAGGAACTTTGAGGCCTAGGTTGAAGAACAGGGAGGGGGGATGGGGCAGTTTGGCCTGCAAACTAAGGGAACTTTTAAGAGAAAAGGTAGCAAAAGTATACAATTCAGAGGGCGTGAAGGAGAACGGAGAGGGGTAGACAGTCAATGCTGGTGAGGATGGCGAGGGAGCGGAATGCACTGCAGGAAGAGTTGGTGACTGTGAAGGGGGTTGGAAGGTTTAGGAGGGGACTGGAGGATTGGAGCTGTGGGGATAGGTGAAGAGAGTGCTCGCCACCAGGCATTAGCCTGATTGAGAGTGTAAAATTTATTATTATTATTATGAATGGAGAGGGATAGGCAGAGTTAATTGTTTGCTAATTGGAGAAGGGAAGTGACAGTGAGAAGATTGAAAAGGTGCGGAGGAGAACATAGAGTAGGCTTATAGAGTACAGTATATGGTAGTTAATTACATCCATCAGTTCTTTTTTGTGTACATTTTTGTATCTAAGATAATATTTTTTTTGGGAGAGGAAGGTTTTGTATTGTGAAATGACTAAATGGGGCTGGAAAGTTTAGAAATAGTATTTTTGAGGGCAGGCAGGAGTGATCTCACCCCAGCTCATTTGCATTTATTTATTTGACAGACATTTGCGAACCTGGGAAGTGACAGGGACAGATAAACTTGCCACCAGGTAGTCACCAAATTGTAATTGATATTAGATATATTGTCCACTTTCTCTTCCCCATTCCATATGTGGCTAAATTATGCATGTATGTTATTGCTTTATGCTGTCACCTGTACTTATTATGCATTGAGTTGGCAGTAACATTTTAATTTAAGGTATACAAAAAGACGACTTGTGATATTAGGATTATTTTTTCTCAGGAAAAGTAGGTTAACGCTTAGGCAGAATTGTACAACATTAAAAACAGACCGATCCACTACATTATAGACCTTGCAAACCTCCAACACCATCAAAATATACAGCAAATATTTTTTTCACAGGAAAAATAGGTTAACGATTAGGCATAATTGTATAACATTATAAACAGACCGATCCACTACACTATAGACCTTGCAAACCTCCGACACCATCAAAATATGCAGCAAACGGTTAAGCAGATAAGATGAAATCATATACAATGCTCACGAACTTCACATACATGAATGTACTGATCAACATTTCGAAAGCGTGTTTACTAATTAAAACTACCAGTGTCTCGCACAGACGCGGAATGTATTTAATCGAACTTTTAATTGTGTGCATAATGCCTGAAAACATTGTTTGCTTCTTGTAGTTTTTGCTAATATGTTACACGTCATAATAAATAAATGAATTTACACCGAGCAACAGAAATGAATTTTACACGAGTCGTTAAAAAGATTGTTCTCGCGAAAAAAATGCGTCCTCGTAGAAAAAGTTTCGTTTTCACTTCTGCACTTGTAGTTCCTAGACACACTTAATTAACGACATAATAGATGTTTTTAATAATTATCGCATAATGCAATTACAACTTCGGCCGACCACATGGTGAAATTTCAAATTGACAGAAACGAAAATTGACATTGGAGGCATATTTCACATTCTGCAACATGATGCCGACAAATGACAACCACAACTGTCTGATTGGCTAAAATTTCCAACTTGTAGCACTCCTTCCACAGAAAATAGCACCGGGCCAAAAATGAAATCCTCCACGAAAACGGCCAGCGTTCTGCCATACCTTCCACAGAACCTTCCACAGCACCTGCCACAGCAGCTTCCATGGAAGAAACTTCCATCGTGGCACACGGGCTTTACTGAAACTCGCGGCAGCTTGCGAACTAACGGCGCTAGTAGTAGGTTGACCCAAAAAAAATACGTTTTTTTTTTCATAAGAAAGCAGGTAAACAATGTGCAGCGAGTGTTTTAAAAGCAAAATTTGGTGTGTTACAGTGTTTATATGACAATAATTCGCGTATGATAAACAAACTACAGTTAAATTTATGCACTACCAAGATATTCGTTTTCGAAAACGTCAAATAAATATAACAAAGTGGCTAACTTTGAAGAGGTAGTCTGGAAGGCATGTCCGCAGTGAAAAGGAATTTAAGTTAAATAAATTTAGTGTTGTGCCGGCCTATTATTAACGTGATGATTTAATAACAAATTTTCCATGGAATACGTTTTTGTATGGTGAAAGTTTCGGGTTATTTTAGCTATCTGAAACGTGTGTTCTGAAAATGGTTCCAGAGGCTGGAATGACCCCATTTTCCTTGATAATTGAACAACTTAGAGAGAATATGTGTAAGTAATTATGGAAATAAATCTTTGTCGTCTCTTACAAAAATTTGTTTAGCTTAGCATGAAGTTAATAAAACTCCCTTGCGAAAATAAGTACACATTAAAGATTTTGAAAATTGTCATAAAGTTTTAGACCTTGCTTTCTATATTTCGTTGTGCAAAATGCATGAAATTAATTATAGTTGCCTTTTAGGTGACAGTGTTTACAGAATAAAAATAATAAAGTTTTAGACCTTGCTTTCTATATTTCGTGCAAAATGCATGAAATTAATTATAGTTGCCTTTTAGGTGACAGTGTTTACAGAATAAAAATAATAAACTAGCATACCACTAATGTTTTGTATCAAACAGGCTATTATCTTACATTGAATTAGACCAACACACTTAAAACATTTCTAGGAGAGAAGAATTTAATACTTGGTGCCTACTTGCAACATTAAATAATACATTTGAACTATGAGAAATGTGTTGTCAGAGTTAAGTTATTAGCTTGTGTCTGTGTAAACAGTGTAAAAGGTTTTGCAACTGTTTAAGATCAGGAAAGTAGGCTATTTGTATTTTAATTTCGAGGCATGTTCCTTAATATTACTTTATTCAAAACCACAGCACATACATTACCTACTAGTAATAAAGTCTGAAATAATTACTTGCAAGTATGTATATTTACAGAATTCCGCTCTTAAAACTAGACTCAGATTTTGCATCAAAAGTTGAATAGAATTCGGCCTACCTAAAATTATAACATTAATGTAATAGGCTCATTGGTTATTATGAAACATGAACACAAACAAATAAAGTGAAAAGATTTTTTACAGAAACAAATCCAGTAATCATGCGGGACTGTGCTGCAGCTAGTGACCCACTGTTGGTTAGCGAAGAATTACCGCAGTAACCTTCTTCTGTTGCACAATCCTCAGCAGCTGATTGCATGCATTCATATTTTCTTGCTATACATAGTCATAACTCCTAACATGCAAGTTTTTTGATTACTATAACCATTTCCTAGCGTAAGAGACAATAGTAAACATGAACCCTTATTCACATCACATAAAATATGTTCACACATAATAATAATATTAATGAAAATAATAATTTCACTTGCATTTGGGCAACATCCCAGTGGCAAGCTGTACCTACCCTCTTTTACATTCACCTACCAACTCCCTCTCAAAATTTCCAATTCCTTCCCCCTTCATTTTCACTAACTTCTCCGCAAGCAAATTCCACTCCCCTCACCAACCCTCTAAGCATTGACTGCCTACCCCACTCTGTTCTACTCAACATCTCCTGAATCTTTTCACTATTATTCCCACTTCCTCTGTACTCTGCCTTATTTGACAGGCAGCCTAACATACCTCTGCCTCCCTCTCCATTCACCACCCTGCACATCCTGACCAGCCTGTCAATTCTTCTCCTTTCCTTCAACAAGTTTCACACTAGTTCCTTCAGCATCACTGATAGCTGAAATTCCCCTTCGTCCTCACCAGCCTGCCCTTGCTGCCTCCAATTCCACGTACTGTTCTCTCTAACATTGGTTGTACCATTGTAGGATATACACCCTTTCTTTAACGTTGCAGGGGTTTAATTTTTCATACCGTCATAGAACAAGTGTCACACAGTAAAGGGGTGATACAATAGAAACATCGAAAAAACGTTTTACTTTAGTAAAGTTCTCATATCTGGAAATACTTTCTTATACTTTAAAAGTCTATTTTTATTTTATCCTCAAGTCTTTTTTGCTCCCTTGTAGATCAAAATGATCTTGAAAATTAGACCTTGTCAAGTACATAGATAAGAGATTAGGACCTCATACAAAAAAAAAAGTACGGTTACTTGTTACAATATAAATTTCATCAAATTGTTGACATATAAAACAACAGCATATAATAGTCTGTTTCATGTAACTTGTCCGTATTTTGGCATTTATCTTCTGTGAACTGCGTCCGACAGTTCCATTGTTTGGTGCTTTAAACCTACCTGGCTACCTGGAAAAGCACTGTCTCCACAAACCTGTGTAAAGACACATTTCTCAGAAGTGAACTGTCAAAGTTCGGAACACTTACATGACACAGACTATAATATAATGCTATAATAGTGAATATGGGTAGTAGGGAAACCATCAGTTAGCAAGCAATTGGTAGGTGAGCAGCACATCAGCGGGCCATAAACTGCCTGATGCTACATGGTGAATGCAAGGGCATGTCCTTTGCGGAGGTCTTTACGCCTCTTTTCAAAGAGTTCAGTATTTGTTTGATGAATGTTTTTCATCTAATTGAGTTACTCTTCACCTGATTTGATACAAGAATATACTTTTTTTCTTATTTTTTAAATTCTTTAGCTATATACTATTTTGCGGCAATATCCTGCATACCGTGTTCATGTACAATCCAAATATTTCATTAAAATAATAAAGTGCTTTAACTTTATACCTTACCACATAAATGTTGTTGAATGATTAGTAACTAGCTAATAGACAAAATCTTTAAGATTAATCAATGATCAAGGACTTACAATGATGTGAAGTGAAGATGACCAATGGCGGAAGGGGGAAGTTTGACAAAAAACAAACGTATTAGGATTACAATTAACATTCAAATTTTTTTATCATTTTGGATGTTATGCATTGACTGTTAACGAGGATCAACTTGCTGCTTATTACAAGTCACGTTCAAGAAATACAAATTTCAGATCAATTCAAGAATTTTCAGCAACGAATGGCTTGTTGTATTGAGCATTGCTTAACATAAAGACATTAAGGCTGTTCCAGTGATATCGAAAATCGCCATGTTAATAATATTAATTTGAATGGTCAGATGTGCTTCGTATGCCTTCCATGAACATGCCGAGAATGCGTGGACTCCCTATATAAGTCACCGCGCTTCACAATTTCTCACACTCGCCTTTGGGCGCGCTCAGAGAGAGGGCTATCGTCACTCCTCTCCTGCGAGCGACGACAGCGCTCCGCGTACTGGAACAGCGGTGGTGGTCAACCTTGGTACTACGTAGTCCCGGCAGCTGCGTTGCCGGGTGGAAGGAGGAGGGGTGGTATCGATCGTCGATGCGCGCGTTACCGCTGTCTGCTCTGCCTTCAGAGGAGTCTTCACCGTGTTCAAAGTTAACATGTTTGACGCGTGGGTACAACGGAGCGATAAGAGTCAGAGTAACACACTCGACAGGCAAAATATCACCTCTATTCACTGCGCGTCAAACTGGCTTGCAATGTTTCCC
>PNEQ01101002.1:0-11893 GCA_003012365.1 Medauroidea extradentata | reverse complement strand
TTTTCTATAATATAATAAATTGTTTATATTGAATTCTATTGGTTTTTCCATTAAGTTCATCCCCTGGAGCATCAACCCACTTGATACTGAGTGTTTACATTTTCCTGTAACATTGGCAGGTGGGCAAATTATTTTCTGAATGATTGCTTTGGTGGGTGAGATTAGGGTGCAGTGGTGTACCTATGGTGTTGCTCACCCCCTCAGGGGTCGTTACAAGTGGAACAGCTGGCCTGTGCAGTAGTGACATGGGGTGCTCGGGGATGGTCGCTGTGACCTGTCAGTTCTCGGGGTACCAGGTGTGCGGTCGCTGGTGTTGTTCCCTGCAGTGCTCATGACTTCCGTTGTGGTGTTTGGTGCTGGTCTGGTCGCTGTTTTGGTTGGCGGCCCCCTTGTACCACACCCCTCTCGCTCTTGCACGCTGTTGTTCCGGTTGTTGCGTGACACCTTCTGTACATCATGAGTCACTTCAGTGGCAGTACGGATGAAGTTTTCCAGCCCATTGTGGATGGCTGGCCAATGTGTGGTGCGGTATTCCGGTCTGGTTGTCTGGAGAACTGCTTCCAATACGTCCACCGTGATGTCATTAGGGAAGAAACGGGTTAACAGGTTCACCTTCCGTCGAATGAATGTCTCTAGGTCCTCTTGTGGACGTTGGTGTTCCGTGAAGATGTTCAGCTGTGTTTGCAGTGCTGTGAGAGTGTTGGCATAACGTGTGGGGAACTTGCTGACAAACTGCTCCCACATCATGTTGCACTCAGTGACCGTCTGCAACCAGATGCGTGCGTCGCCTTGGAGTTGTTCACCGATAAGGCTCGGCCATTCCTGTTCAGCAACACGGTACCGCTGGAGACATTGTGCGCAAGCCTCGATGAATGATCTTGGGTCCTCAGTTTCCCTGCTGGAGAAGGTTGGCAGCATCTAGAACTTCGACGGCATGTTGTAGTGGTGGAAGGTTGTGTTGGGTTCTGTAATAGTCGGCAACACTGTAGGAGTCGTACGTGGTTGTATCAGCTGCAGTATGTTCGGTGTCGTGTGTGGCAACACGGTTGTTTGTATCGCGCTCACGTGACTTGTCCTCGTTGCTTGCTCCTCTGTAGTGTTGTTTATAATGGTGGTGTTGTTTGCGACACAATCCTGGCACTGGTAAAAACCCCTGCGGAATAGGTCTCACTCTTCTGTTGTCATGCACGTGATGTGGCAATGTCGGTTACACTCACGGCACGTGGATTGGTCGTCTTGCAGAAGCTCATAGTTTGCGAAATCACAGGTGTTCCATGTCCCTGATGTCATCGGTACATTTGCAAGTTTGAGGCCTATGGGCACTAAATACGTGCTGTGCAACGCTTCATTGACCACACACAAACTGTCCGGTGTGTATCTGTACTTGTTTCGCAACACAGTGTTCCTTTGGGTACCGTTCGATCACAGATATGGCAGGCTACCAGGTCGTGCCCTGAGCCAGTCTACGATGACCATCGTATCTTGTGCATCTCGGCATGGTGGAGTGGTGTTGTTGCCACGACTGGTGTCGGGCAGCTGCAGATGTTTGTCGGTGCTTCGAACTTACGAACGAGTCACTGGTCTCGACACGGTGGCATCGGCGACACAGTTCCAGAGCCCACACCTCCATCACAGTAGAGTCATATAACACGGTTGACCGACACAGTAGTGCATCACAAGTGCGCGGAAATCTTCGCGGGGGAAGCATCCCTCACCGCTCACGTGTGCCACGGCAGCCGGTGGCTATGCGGTCACCCGGTGCTGCTTGACTCCCGTGGTGTTGTTTTGCGGAGGGTGGTTCGTGGCCGACTGTCCGCGCTTCGGGTACACTCGGGTCCCCTCGGCTTGGCTCATTATCCGCGCTTCGGGTACGCTTGGGTCCCCTCGGCTTGGCTCCCTGTCTGCGCTTCGTGTATGCTCGGGTCCTCTCGTCTTGACTCGATATGACGTAGGTGGCTGCGAAACAACATGCTCTCAAATGCTGCTAGGGGGATGGTTGGAATGTGTGTCTCTTTGTTCGCTTGGGTGGTGCGCAGGATGGCCTTCTACCCGGTCACTTCCAGCTTGCTCCCACGTGCTATGCAATGGCGACAGTTCCTTCCCTAACACACACTTCTAGAACACTAAGCACAGTTTACCGCTGATATTGTACGCCACTTATATGCGGTGCCAACATGGCGTGGCCCGGATCACGGGTGGTGGAGGGACGGTGAATTTATGGGAAGGTGTTGTAAATGTACTTTGTGGGCACCAGCTAACCAGGGTGCTTGGGTTAGCATGAGACACTTGAATGGGTGGAATAGGGGTGAGATTGTGGCATGCCCTGTCCTGTGCTGGCCAGTCGTGAATGGAGAGGATGATTAGAAACAGTGTCCTCCGCGTGGGTACTCTCTATGTCCGACATGGTAAATAAAACAAATACCTGAATTCACACAGACTCCTAAGCACAACTCATGGCAGGGGTGCAGTTGAGTGAAAATAATCCATGAAATGTTCACATATTTATACAGTGCAAAGTGATGGTGGCTGATTACGGTTGTCAGCCGTAAACTCCCCCGTGAAGCGGGTTACAAGGAAATCACTACAAATCACACTCACCAGTCCGGTAATAAATGAGAGCACGTTTTATTAACACAATTACTGTAAGGTGAAATGAGGTTACCCTCCACAAGAGCGGGCATGGGCCTATAGCCGCCCGTTAGCTTACGCGGTGCAAAAACGTGCTGGAGCACATGGTGAATTTAAATGGGTGACATTAAAGCAAGGCTGGCGAGGTCTTCCTTGCGGACAGTGTTTCGGGGGAACGAACAAAGAAAAAGGTTCCAGAATGTTAACTTACGCTATTGCAAATTACTGATTGATGAAAGATGGTGATGTCCCCGAGACCGCGGCACTGAGATGCGCGCACGACCATACTGTACTTTTGCTACTTGAAGACTGGCTGGCCACCCGGCTTCCATCCAGCACGACGGTTGGCCAGAAGTCGGTGGGACAAACCGATATTCCTACGTGGAGATGAAATGGTGACAATTATTATACAAGTTTATACAGAAGTGTGAATATGCGTGTGGCATAATTTATAGTTTGAGTCCTGCTGAAATAAAAACACAAAACACTTAATTGGTACAAAACACGTGACATTGAAATTGCACAAATATGTGGAATGTTGATGTTCGTAATTTTTAAGGACTCCCCTGACCGGCATGCATCAAGTGGTTAAGAAAAAGACTGCATCAAGTTACGTTGGCCTAAACTAAAGTCTGCTAGAACAGTTTGTAATTATTGCATAAAATCACTCGGAGAAATGTATGTGTTGTCAGGCTGGCCCCCCTTGGCAAGGCCGTGCACGAAGCACCTGAGAAAGTGTATATGGGGGGTTGCAATTTGTGGATCGCAGGCTCAAGGGAGTGGTGACACACTGGGGAGTGTTCCTTACATACCTGGTGCTGAAAGCACGAAAACGGCTGACCTGTCTGGCGTCATGTACAATATTGAAGATCATTAGCTGATTAACTTTGTATCAATGTTAATAATTATTATAATAATATTAATAATAATTTTACAGTTTCAATTGGGACTACGCCCGGTGGCGGTCAGTCCTCTACATCCTCATAACACCAATCTTCCCCATCCCCATAATACCAATCCTCCAATCCCCTTGTAATTCTTCCAACCCCCTTCACAGCTACCAATTCTTCCCACAGTGCATTCCTTTCCCTCACTATCCTCACCAGCATTAACCGTCTTCCTGTCTCCGCTATCCTCCACACCCTTTGAATCACCTCACTGTTGTTTTCTTTACCCTTAAAAGTTCTCTTATTTAACTTGCAGGCCAAACTGCACCACCCCTCTCTCCGTTCATCGCCTAATATAACCTGACCAGTATTTCGATTCTCCTTCTTTCCATCAACAGTCTCCATCCCAATTCCTTCATCGTCATGCTAGGCTAAAGTTCCTATCTTCCTCACCTGTCTGACCCTGCCATTTCCATTCATTCGCCACTTACCTCGCTGCCTTCTCTGCACCTTCTCCAGCTCTTGCACCTGTACCTTTTCTGTCTGATCCCCCTCCGCTGCAACATATTCCAATAGTGGGTGAACCATTGCACAATATGCCCTTTACCTCACTTCACCGTCAACACCCTCCTGAGCAGTTCTAATGCCCTTTTTAACCACTGTCCACCTGCTTTGTCCACCTTAGATCAGCCTGTATCACAACAACTTGATTCTTTAATTCTGTGACTTCATCTATCTCCTGTCCATCCCATCTTTATACTTCTCTACTCACCATTTTCTTCCTAGTAAATCTCACCAACTCGGATTTACACAAATTAATCTTCATTATTTTCTCCTCTGTCCAAGACCACAACTTATCAATATCCTCCTGCCAGTTGATTCCACTGTCTGCCTCTGTATATACTGTAGTACACAGTCATCTGCAAACAGTCTTATTTTACCTGCATTTCAGAATTGCAGAATTGTATGCCATTCACCATTATAGTGAATAACAAATGTCCCGTCACATTTCCCTACGGTGTTCCTGATGTAGCCTTTCGTATTTTGACACCGCCTCTTTCATTTTCCCTCTCTGTCTTCGTTAGAAACATTAATTAGATAAATATTAAACATCACAACTTGTTGTGTACCTGGCAGACTATTGATTTTGGAGGTATAGTTTACTGACGAAAAATGTTTCTATAGACGTTAGAAGTCTACATATGTAAAGGAAATTTTAGTTAGGTTAGGTTGTTAGGTTATTTTTTATTAGTTTGTTTGTTTTGGTTAGTTAAAGTTATTTTACTTTTAAGTTTACCATTTTTCGTTGGGTCACCTTAAGTAAGGTTTGGTAACCTAACCTTACCTGATGTAACAAAAAGGGAAACCTTAATGATAAAATAACATATTCTAATCCAAACTAACCTAGCATAATAAATGTAACCTAACCTAACGAAAAATGGTAAATTTCGAAGTTAGAAAACTCTAAATTTTCTTTATGTAGGACTACTTCTATAATGTACAGTCATTTGGGGTAACTTTGTACCATGTTACAGTATATAATAGTTTTGTGGCCTTCAACCACTATACAAACTTCAAGATTAACAAAGTTATTTGTATAGAACACGACCGTATTCTTAACATCTTTGATACTTCATTTGAAATTGAAGAAGGGTGGTGGTACAAAGTTACTCCAAATGATTGTATAGAAATATTTTTTATCAACAAACTATACCTCTAAATTCAATAGATTGGCAGGTACACGATGAATAGCTGTTCTTAATATTTACAACACATGAATTGCTTACAGTGTTTTATGACATGTCAGGTGTTCATAGGTTAGTATAATACTGTATTCAAAATTTGCTTTGTTGCAGAATGTTTGCGGTGACCTACGTAGCGTAAACCAGTCGACAGTGAGCAGGATTGTAAAGGTAAAGATGATAAAATATATTATGCTGTTTTAATGTACAATAACAAATATAAAGTTGAGGAGTCTTCTACAAGTACTGCCGTTCATTAACAGATGGTGTCCTCGGAATTGACCGGACACCTCTTGCAGTTTGTGCATTTTCCTGAACAACAACAACTGCAAGAAAATTGCCGGCAGTTCTATGTGACTGGTGGGTTTCCTAGTATAACTGGGTGTATTGATTGCACCCATGTTGGCATTAGAAGCGCAGGTGGTGAATTTGCAGAGCTTTACGGAATAGGAAAGGTTATATGTCTCTCAGTGTTTAGGTATATTTGTTGGTATGTTCGTAAATGTACCTGTCATGTTTTGCAGGAGGATTTGGTGATTGACTGGTGTTGGGAACTTCAGAAAGGGTTTGGAAAGTGGTTGTCAGAGACACAGAAATGTATTAGCCACCAGGTGGAAGCCAAATTGTGAGCACTGTAGGCCATATTATACAGTAGGCCTATATCATTATAGTAAAATAGGCAGAATACTATGTATTGTACATTTTCATTCGATGCAATTTACTTGTACCGTCGTAAAATATTCATAATCTTGTTATTTATCTAGAAAATAATGTAAGTATTGCATTTCTTAACATTTGCTGTTTTAATTGGTCTTAGTAAATTTTATTGAAGAACTTTATTCTTGGATTATGTTTTTTTTTCTCAGGAACTATTTCAGCATATGTGGTCAGGCTGAGCTTAACTCATCATTAGCTTGTGATGCTGTATAAAGCTGTGAGCGAACGATGAGCTGCAAGCAGCTTGCCATTCACACTGTAACAAAGACATGCAACAAAATGAGCTCAGAATATAGTCAATTTGCTCAATTCTAAAGTCACAAATGGTAGGCTGTACAATTAAATCAAATAATTTGTAATGTGTAGTAGTAAACAAATTTTAAGATACTCCAAGGATTTCACGTATCCAAGATACTGTTAATAAATTTTTTACTAAGCTAAGTAACATTATTAGGTGTAATATTTTGATTTCTCTGAAATATAGGTATGAGACTAAAATTTCCTGATTTTCTATGTACAAATTTTAGCAAGATTATGTACATTTGCAGTGATGTTGACTCAAGTAGCATGATGATTAGTACTAGTATGAACTACAGGTACAAGTGCAGGTCTCTGAAAATAAAGGTTTTGGCAAGTTTGCAATGTTTGTATGTATTTCAATATAGAAAATGGAAGCAAATTTTTACTTGTTGCGATAAATGGTTTTTATAAAGTGTAATTTTTTTTAAATGTATGAATACACCATAAACACGTTAATTTACGGAGTATGTCTTACACAAGCAAATTAAATTTGTTTTGGCTGAAATTTTGTAAATACTTTTTTTAACACAGTATTCATCATTTGAATGATTCTACATTGTAAATGTAAAATCATAGGTTCATGCATCGTTAAAATGTTTTATGTATTTTTTTTATTTGTTGGCTCTGTGCCTGTAAGATAAAACATAAAATTTCAGAAGCAGAATAATTAAATACTAAAATATAATATTTTAATCTATTAGCCAATTAACTGTAGCTTTCCTGTATCCATGCTTAGCTGTGCGCTTGCCTCTGTTGAAAGAGAGGCCCCTAGAAAAAGAGTTTCTTGTGAGCTATTCTTAATAATAATGAATTTTCTATTTGGAACAACTCGTTCACTAATGCTCCGCAAGTACTGGTATACCTACTAAAATATGTCAAATAGTTCCACAGTTACTTGTAAATCAATAATTAAATTAAATTTTTTATTGTCAAATAGACTACAACATGTACATATATGGTACAAGAATAGTGATAAATTGAATTATCTTTTCATGACTTTTTCAGAACTGAGTATACAAGAACACAATAATTACTGTATACGGTGCACGAGAGCAGCAGTCTCTCCACAATGAGGAATTCCAACGCCGCAAGAAAATATTTATAAAACATTAGTTAATAACTACTACACTACAGTATTTCACATCCCAGCCAACCAAGGAAGGCAAACACATGGAACAATTTTAATGCTAGTGCAGTGGCCATGTGTTCATATTCTCTGGCGTGTAGAAGGAAACTGTGTTGGTGTAGTATCTAGGAGCTCAGTTTGCATTTGTGTCAAGTATCAAATTCTGTAAGAAATTAAAAAAAAAAAAAACAATACAACAAATATTGTATGATGACATACAAAAAAAAGGCACAAAACAATTAATTAACAAGAGTATTGTAATCAGCATTTGTATTCTCTTGAGCAATCGTGAGAGGAAATTTGGTTAATGTAGTTAAATGTGTAGACAAAACAGTTTTATGTTTTACATTTTAAATGCTAATACTCTGATTAACCTCTAATAATACACTACATTTAGTAACATACTGTATGTATATTTATAAGGTGTGTGCTACAAAACGAGAGTTGACAACTACAGTGCTGTGTTGAGAGGAAACAAGAATCTAATAAATTGTTAGCACTCTATACTTGCATACACACATTTTTTGCAATTCACTTCACTTAATTATGAAGTATGTGACACGTGGGCAGTTGTAGGGATTGTGTGCCACATGGTCTCCACAAGGCACGCACAGACTACGAGGAAAATTGAAACTCATCCTACCTTGATGGTGACACAAGATAGGATAAGCTTCAAAAGTTTTTCAAGTATTTTTCGAAAAAATTTATATGATCACAATAATTTAACTTCAATTGTTCAAATAAATTAAATTTGAAGGACTATTTTAGAAAATCAATTCTGAAAACTTTAATTTTTACAAATGTACTCCGGAAAATTAACTTGTGTTCGACGCATTCAGCTATCATAACCCAGAGAAAGGCAATCAGTTTTAATTAACTGGAAGTATTTTGTGAAATAAATGCTCAAGATATCGTTTTCATATAGTGAATGGTTGTGCAACAGTCCAAAAGTCAGTCACTAAGCCTGGAAGCATGAAGATGTGGCTCCAGCATGCAAGCTAAGCCAGACAGCTAGATAATGACAGCAAGAGCCTGCCAAATCTTCTCGCTAAGCCCTAACTTTGTTTTACAATTTTGAATTTCCAGTCACAAGAAGCAATTTCCCTGACTTTTCAAGTTTTTCCCTTTAACACTTTGAAATTTCCTGGTTTTTCCAGGTTTTCTGGTTGACTGGATTGGGGACTTCCTCAGCAGGCAGAGGGTGAAAGTGAGGGAGGAAATGTGTTGGGGACTTTGTTATTCACTACGAAGGAGAATGACTTGGGATACTGAATTGAAAGTAAAGTAAGTCTGTTTGCAGATAACTGTGTACTGTATACGATTAATGTGCATAAATCCAAGTTGTTGAGGTTCACTAAGAAGAGAGTGGTGAGTAGAGATGTATACAGATGGGAGGGGCAAGAGATAGAAGAAACCACAGAATATAAGTGTCTAGGGGTTGTGATAAGCAGATGGACAGAGTGATTAAGAAGGAAAAAGTCATGACAAGTCATGAAAATTACATAATAAATAGAAAACTTATACATTTACAACATTTACACATGTTTATACAGACACTACTAATCTCATATTGTATATGAATTCATGTTGAATCTTCGTCAACTCCTTCTGTACACCAACTCTATAAATTCTTTGTTTTGGGAATCTGAAACAGAAAACAGGAAAGAGAAGCAGAAGAAAAAAAGAAGAGATTTGTGCAGTGTGTGACAATATGTGGTCTTTCTAATGTTTATGATTCAAATATTCTTTCATGGAGTAGTAAGCTTGTTCTTCAAGAAAAACCTTTAGCTGTTATGTAAAGAGTTTTGGATTTGAGGAGAATATTTCTTGAAGGTTTTTGGGAAGTTTATTAAAATGGACGCTACCGGAGTAGGAAGGCTCTTTTTGTATCAGTTTTAGTTTACAGAAGGCATGTGAATGTGTTTTTTTGTTCTCGTGTTGTGCTTGCAGAGTAATTTATTTTTCTGGAAATTTTTATTGTTTTTGGACATGAATGAGAGTATTGAATACATATATACACATGCAAATGGCAAGATTTTGGATGCCTTGAAAAGAGATATACAAGAATCTGTCTGTTTTTTACCATTCATGATTCCGATAGCTCTTTTTTGCCTATGAAACACTTTTTTACTGTCTGTGGAGTTTCCCCAGTAAATTATGCCATATGTCATAGTAGAATGAAAGTGTGCATAATAAATAATGTTTACTGTCTCTTTGTTTAAGATATCAATAAAATTGCGTAAAGCGAAACATGCAGGACTGAGTTTTGGTCAAATAAATTCAATAAGAGATTTCCAATTAAGTGAAGTATCTGTTAGTAGGCCTAAAAATTTAGTTACAATTGATTTATTAATGTTTTTCTGCATTTCTGACAATATTAATGTCAGTGTGTTGTTTGCTGTTCTTAGTTAAAAGATGCATTATATGTATTTTTTCAAATTAAGATTTAATTTGTTAGCAGAGAACAACAACTCCAAATTTGTAAATGTAGTGTTTGCTAGCATTCTAAGATCGTCTATTGACTCTCCAGACACAATGATGATGGTGTGATTTGCAAATAAAATGGTTGTATTTCTGGGGTTCAAGGAACATGGAAGGTCATTTATGTATGCCACGAATAGTATTGGGCCTAAGATTGAGCCTTGTGGTACACCATATTTTATTTTACCAGGTTTTGAGGTTTTGAGTGTTTATCCTTCAGAATAATATACATTGCTATGCTTAATATTAAGTAATAACTATTTAAGTAAAGAAAATTTCAAACGTTCATATCATAAATTGTATTGTTATATACTAAACCAATAATTACTGAAATAAAAAATTAAGTACATAAAATGTGATACTTCATTACGAAGTTTGATTTAAGCAATGAAATTTTGTTTTTGTGCTACACTTCACAAGGTTTATACCACTCGTGAGGTTAATATGAGATAAGATTATGTGCAGAATGGCATTGTTCTGCAAAATTTCCTGGTGCGAAAACATGGGTCAAACATGCCAATAATGTAACCTGGCTATGTATTTACTTTTAAACTTGAGTATGTTTTCTATAATTTTTAAGACAATGCATAGACATTAATCTTACGGGTACATACATCACAGATTTATTAACTGTATCACAACTTACAAAATATACATGGTAGGCCACTCATACGTATGAATGAATGAATGAATGACTGCCAAGTATGGTGTGTATATCTGTGTGTGTATGCATACTCATTAAAAGCAGGGTTGCTACAGGTCTATAAAACAGGAAAAAACTGAAGTCAGGGAATTAAAACATGGTCAAGGAAAACCTGGAAATGTCAGGCAAATTTTATCCTGACATTCTGTAGTAACCCTAGAATGGTTACGGCATTAGATAATTTACAAAGAAGAATTTTACAAGTACGTAAACAGATGTGACGGGCAGACAATAGAGGAAGCATAATAATTCAAGTAGGCCTACTAAGAGACAATGTTGTAGCATGACTTACAATGGAGAAAGTAGGTAGATAGGGTGTTGTCTACAGGGAGGACTCTAGGGAAGGTATTAAAGAAGGTAAGAGTGAAGTGAAGGCACAGGCCTATAATACAATGGTAGAGCCAATGTTATACTATATAGCAGCAGAGTGGGACCCACACATGAAACTGGAGGTGCAGGAGCTGGAGATGGTACAAAGTCACACAGCAAGGTGAATGAAGGATAAATATAGAAAGCAAGGGAAAGCTAGTGAGAGAGAAATGAACATTCGGCCTACAGTGATGTTGAAGGAACTATGTTGGAACATATATAACATAATGAGAACAGTGGAAATGTGTTTAATGACGAGAGGGATAATGGGTTAAGTTAAGAGTACTAACAAATACAGAGTATTGAGGAAGAGGAATTAATAGGGGCAAGATTCAGATGGTTAAGAGCACAACAAAATGGTGTAGGTGTAACAAGGAAGTCGCTGAGAGATTTGGTTAAGTTCGGGGGAGGTGTGGTAGGTGATTGAGGAAGAGGTTAAAGCTTTGAAACTAAGAGGTTGCCCAACTGCAAGTGAAATTAATATTATTATTAGTAACACTTTAAATATTGGTAATCATGAAACCTTAAAAATTCACCCATGTAAATGTTTACACTCGTGTAATTGTAGTAACAAAGAATGACATTTTTTAACATATGTACATACAAGCACTGTAATTTTGCCATCCTCTATTACTGTTTAAATTAACTTAATGTGACAGATGGTCGTACAGAACAAATCAACTGAAATTTAGTACCTTGGTAACGCCAGGATGAGAATCGATTTCATTTTCAATTTGGGCCTGTTGAGTACCGGAACCCCCTGTGGGGTATCGCGTAACACACCAAGTCCTCAGCTCATAACTCGCACGGACGGAGGGCCCACACACGATCACTGCTTGTTGTTATGGAAGTTCCCGCCATACTGGTGGGACGATGTGTAATTCGTGGTAATGCCAACCTAACCTAGAGTACACTACACCCCTCCCTTACAAGATAGTCT
>PNEQ01101001.1:0-11893 GCA_003012365.1 Medauroidea extradentata | reverse complement strand
CTAAGGAGGGGAAAGTAGAGCAGGAGGAGTGGGAATTGCATCAGGAGGAAGGAAGAGGAAAGGGGGGAAAGGCACATCACCCTGAATTAGCGTTCATGACTACCCAAGTAGGCGGCGCGAAATTCAAGCAGAGCGGAGACACAGACGAAACAAAATTTTAAGTTCATATCTAAAGAACAATTTAAGGAGGACGAGCTGAATTTAACCATTTAATCGCTGTAATATGAGCATCCCTATATTACATAATTTCATTAATATTAATACAAATTACGTACTATTGCAATATCCTAGGGGTATTCATAATATGACCAGGATGTATTTCGGACATTCGGGATATATACGGAAAATCCCTAGGATATCCTGTGCTGTGTGGGTCAATAACGAAGCTCCAGAAAAAATATTTGCTAAGGTGTTAGTTCCTCAACAATTTTGATTATGTTTGTCTTCTTCAAATTAATTTTACCATTTAATTAAAAAATTCAGAATTCATGCCCAACACTTCCTTTTTGCTCAGCTCATCTCGGTGTGGCCTATCTTCACTTTTAGACTGTTTCGGCAATGCCCTTAACACTGAGAGCAAATGAGTAATTCCATGCCAAAAAAAAAACACTTCGATAAACACTTACTCATTCATTTCTGTCCACATTTTCAATCCTATAACAATATCTTCCTCATATGAAAGCAGAAAACTGTTTTTGCCCGGAAGTGATATCGTGACAGTTGGCCGAGTACCTCAGAATAAAATTTAACATGTAAACCCTATCATCGCCTTCCCCAGCGCTCCGAGGTAGGTAGCGCACTTAAGACATACTCTGTACACAAGCAAGAATCATTTTTAATATATAATACAACAAATAAATTATGAAGAAATGTAACAAAATCTATGGTTTTAAGGCAACTTCTCCCTTAAACCCAATCCAGCAATTTCAATAAAAATTTTTATAAGATGAACTCAAAAAAAAATTGTACTTAATTAAAGTTGTGTTCACGCCACAACTTTGAACACAATTACGGTACATAAACTGATTTAGTTTGCGTGTATAAATTTACAGAATTTCTATATTACAAATGGACGAAATAAACTACGCATGCGTAAGTTTATGTTTCTGAAACTAATGCTTAAATAACACACAAACACAAATATATGTATATACATAACACACACATAAGTTTTTGAAACAAGGGGACCAACTTCAAAGGATGACTCATTATGAAAACTCAGGGAAGCTATGTAACCTGAGCTACTGTGTTACAAAAATATTAAGGCAGGTATTCACTTTTCAAAATAGTCTTTATGCTAAGTATTTTTTTTTGCAAAAAATTTAAAACTACATAAACATAATGAATATTGTTTTGCATGGTGCCATATGCTGACTAGATCTGAAACTTGCGAAGAAAATTTCCCGAAAACTCATATCCTTATATTAATACAACTTTTTTTGCCATGCATTGGCATGGCATTGTAATGTGTGGGTGTGTTTGTGTATTGCAAAATGAAAAACAGGGTCTAGCCACACCAAAAAGTTCGAAAATTTCTAAAGTTATTTTATGATCTGTGATTGTTTCGTAGATGCACTGATTTAACTGTTCGTCTGGAACATGTTCATTGCGGGAAATATCCTCTCTGAGTGGGTACGTGACCCACGCTGAGGTTGATGGATTCGTCCATAGGCCGGTCTTGCTCGTTTCGCCTGGTGGACACATCTTGGAAGTTCTTTTTCTTCCGGCCCTTTTAAGGGAAGAAACGGGGGGAGAATTATCGAGAAAAATGACACTCTCTAAAGGGTTGACAGCGCAATTTTCACAACTAGATGTTGATAAATAGGTCTCTCGCTCTTCCGGCAATGTGAAACACTTATTGATTGAACGACCGACCGACCGCCCTCCTCCAACGACAGCACTTCGCTTACACCGGACCAGGCAGTTACCAACCTCTGACATGAATTGTCTCTACCAACACTGGGATTTCGCTGATCTGGAGATGTGGTAACAGAGTTTTCCACATAAAACGTAGGCTACTGATGTCTAGTTATATAATGCAGCACTAGTATACAGTAATTATTACAAGGGTTTCAACTCAAATTCGCCAAATGTTTAAATGTTTGGAGGGGGAACTTAACATTTGCTGTTCTAATTTTCATCTTCAAGGTGACACCATCTTGGATAACAGAGTTCTGATTTAATAAAACGACATTAAATTGTGTATTATATTAGCAAATTAAGAACACGTAAAATTATTGTATGGGTACAGGTAGATTGTTTAAGGCTAGCACCTGCTTCTAGGATTCAGAAGGGGGGAGGGACAATATACCCTTGCTCCCCTTCTGTTGTTGCACCCATGCAGTTTTAATATTAAATATGTAGTCAATACTTTTCGCATGTCATATATTATTGTGTCCGTTTGTAAAGAGTCCGACGTGACTGATACAGCTAATGTTAAGATTCATTATGTGGCTCTAGGGATTATTTTTACTTCTAAACTACAATTACTTTGTGACGTCAAACAAGCTGTGAATACTAAAGATCTGTGAATTTTGCATTATTTGGCGACAGGCTAGAATTCGCTTAACTGTACTCACTTAAACACACTCTCTGACAATATTGGCTCCAGATCTCCGTACCTTAGTGTGCCTGCGCTACATGAAAGTGGGCATTTTACAGCTGACATGTCATTGGTTGAAAAATTATACTTCAATGCGCGCCACACAAACTGCCGGCCAACACCAGAATTCAGCTAATATGTGCACACAGTAAATTCGAATCTAGTCTGCTGTCGGATAATAACGTGAAATTTGCAGTTCCCTTGCAATTACAATCGTCCTAAGTTTATTGAATATGGAGATGTAAGGAGCAAAAGTTTCACGAGTTACAATTCTCAGCGGTTGGATATTTTTCATCTCCGTCACAATTTAAAACGTTTACGAAACGTAACCTTCAATAATTAGCTGGATTTTCCCGACCGTGTGAACAGGTTCGCTCGATGAAGAAAAATTAGTAGTCAAGCTGTGGTGAAACGCGGGTTAAAAATTATCTGGGTTCAAATTTAGGACTGCAGTGAACTTCACTCAGATCAATTTGTAAACGCCTCGTGTTGAAATTTTACTCTACCCTGGCTAACCGAGTCGATTTGCGTGTAAAGCAGCTGACAAAATAAAAAAAAGCTTGACTATCACAACTCACGCGATAAAGACTCTTTGTGTTATGTTCATACTGTCGATTCTACCTCATCAAAACGGCTATATACATGTTGTTTTAAAATTGTTTCATACCATCGTGTGCGTCAGTGTTGCGATAATGCGACAAAATCTAGAATAGCGAGCGGACGAATGAACTCGCCGAAACGACGTTAAAGGACGCCGGTTGAAAAATATGACGGAAGAATCGCGGAGTTATCGCCATTGCGAGATAAGAGGTCTGGCTATGCCATCACGGCCACGTTCCGCCCAGTAGAGGGAGATTGCGAGGCAGTAATTATTTTTCCAAAGGGGAGGGAAGGCGATCCCTGTTTCCTGGAACTGCGTACTGTCATGCACGGCTACAAAAAAAATAGATGGCGTGACGTGTTTCGGCCGAAGATGCTGGGAAAGATATAGCCTAACACCTAGGGGAATGCCCGTCTTCTAAACGATCCTCGTTGTAGGGCTCGTTCCTTAGTATTTTTCAGGCTGGTGCCGAAAACTCAAATATTTTTTAACCAAAAGCTTTGAAAATTTTTGAGAAAATGTGTGGTCACATACACGATGCACAATACTGCGGATGCGTTTTTAAAAACAATGTACCATTCGTCAGCAAAACTATATTTAGCTTACTTTTGGCTTAATTTAACGACAAAAAACGTGGTACTGTGGGTGATGAAACCTAAAAAAACGTTCAGTACATTGCTACAAAAAACGCAGCTTCAAAATGACATAATAATTTCAAAACTATGGAGCAAAATTTTTACATGAGTATTACGTAGCAGTAAAAAAAATTCGAAATCACAGCCAAACTAAGGAACAAGCCCTTAAAATCTAACCTATCTACGTCACGGAGTTTAAGACTATGTGGTAGATAAACAAACGCTGAAAACTCCACAGGATTTTGAAAGTGACTGGATGCAGTTTTTTTTACATACTCTATTCCGATGTAGATGTCTGTTAAAGAAAAGTACACAGAATAGGTAGACATAAATAAGCGAACTATGATTCAGTCAACAGGATATATACGCTACATAAAATTACATTAAGAGAATTGGGTAAGATAAAACAAAGACAGCTAAATAAGAAACATAGAATTTTAGAAAATAACAGACATCATCAAAGCAGATAACACAGATTTGAGGCCTGCTTTGGCAAAAGGAAAAACAGATAAAATATGAGAACCACAAAAATACGACAGAGCAATGTGACGAAACAAAACAATAAATAGTTTTCCAGGCACGAAAAGACTCTTCCAAAGTCCACGTTTTTTAAAGTCCAAACTGAAAAAAAACTACGAAACATCAATCCCATTTAATGATATTTACCAACTTTATGAGCAAACATTTACGAAGAATAATGCGTTTTGCAAGCGTGATACTTTTTGACGCAGTTAAATGTACGAAATTTCAGCGTCAAGAGTTTGTTGTTCAGTAATATGTTACTCGAAATAATGTTTTGCTCGGCAAAAACTGTTATAGTCTAGGATTGCTCTTGGATTTTTTTTGCAAACTGGCTTCAAAATCCTCACATTTTTAATGTATGCTGTTAGCATTAAATTATGTACCATGGCCTTTAAAACTGTGAATCAGCGCAGCAAGAAATATCTACAGAAACAAAGAGAACCGAGGCGGCGCGTCGGTAACACGTCGCACTCCGATTCGGGAGGACAAGGGTTCGATCCACGGCTCCGGCTATCCTGAATTCGGTTTTTCATAGTTCCCCAAAATAATTCCAGGCGAACGATTGGATGGTTTCGTAACAGAGGCCATGGTCGAATCCTCTCCTGGTTCATGTCATTCTGTAAAGTTGTGTCTAGCCGCGTCTTATGACACAATTCGTAAAACCCAATAAAAATACTGACTCAATAAAATTTTAAAGACGTCTCTTTCGCACAGAAAGCATTCAAAATAGTTTGCCCTACTTACTAAAAAATATATCCATACATAGGCATTTAAAAAAAACATTTTTTTAATCTTAAATATTTCCAATTAATGTTATATATTTACGTATTAAATATAGTAGTTGACAATGTTTTTTCATTATTGCAGGTTCCTCCAGAATCCTCCGTTGCCTTAAGCAAACTGCCTAAAAATACAATTTTGAAATCCTAATATTTTCTCGGGAGGATCGTTGTCACTTTGAAACATTCCCAGGTTTGGAAACACCTCCCCCCCCCCCACCCGTAAATATAAATTCTGGCTACGGTCCTCTATGTATTATATTGTATACTTTTGTCCTTACGGAACATGTCTTCCTTCCGTATCTTATGGATATAAATACTGTGATCCACGCTATCTTTTTAATCCAACAATTTTATATAAATTCGACTATAGATAGCAATTTAGTTTATGAGCGTTCACGTGGCAAAATTGCATAATTTTACATTTGTACGACGTAGTGTTAGTTTTACAGGCGTTACTTTTAACTAAATTTTCCAGTCGTTAAACTATTTTAGCTCATAATAGTCTACCCTTCCCACAGCGGCAGGTAAAGGCAAAATTTGAAAGTTACGAAACATGCTAATTACATAAAACAAACTGACTTACTCGAATGTCATAATTTACACTGAAATGAGTTAGTACGGGTCATAAGCTAAAATATTTAAAACCACACAACTAAGTCCCTTTGTACTTTTAAAAAATGGCCAATGTTTTTTAAAAATGCAAAGGAATTGCATTGTGTGATTTTAAATCGTTTAGCATATGACCCATACTATCTGAATACAGTGTAAATTATTTCAATCGCGTAAGTCAGATGGTTTTTGTTGTTAGCATGTTCCCGTAACTTGTAAATTTTGACATTGACCTGCCGCTATGGGAAGACTCTAAAAGCTAAAAAGGTTTCACGAGTGTAAAATGTAGTCAAAAGTAACTTCTGTAAAACTAACACTATGTCGTACAAATATATTATTATACATTTTTGCCGCGTGAACATCCTTTTAGGGCCATTTGTCCATAATGTCTACTGCTATTACGATAGTTAATTCTTTTAACCCCAAACGAAAAAGATATCGAAAAACTGCTGCACAGCTGCATTATAAACTGTTCATACTATGTTAATTAATTTTTTCAAGACAAAATACACTATAGTTTTACTTAATTATACAATTAAAGAAATTCCAATTAATGAACCAATTAGCTAAATTTGTACAGTTGTTTGTCTCATTAGGCTACACAGTAAAAACTATTTTTAACAAAACTGTACAATAATTTTTTGATATCTGTTCTCGTTTAGGAATGAAAGAATAACTATCGAGAAAGGAGTAGACATGATGGATTATGGGCTTAAGATGTGAAGAGATGAAAATGAATGGAAATCCATACTGTTCACACATGCATGCTTTAATGATAAGAATGTTCCGTATGTACTTTAGGATGGCATTAACTTGGTCGCAAATAATTGCAAAGAGAGCGTTCTAGGACACCATTATATATAATATTCAAGATTTAGATAAGTTCCTTCATTGCGAGCTAGAAAATTTGGTAATATTATCTAATAGCAGTTGATAATCATCATTATTAATAATTCCATATCGTTTACCGGCATTTAACCGTTTATTCTAACACGCGATTTAATTCTTACATATTGGAAGATTTTTTTCTGCTTGTGGTCTAAACGTTTACATGCTTGGTATAAGAAAATAAAACCAAGACTTAATATAAAAAAATGGCATGTGTGGAAAAATCCTTCCAGTCATGCAATACGTACAGTTTTAAACACAATCTGTGAATGGAAAGTCGTGATAGGCTTATAATGGACTGAAGAGCTATTTTTATCGAAACTTGTAATGGAAATAACCAGAGGTTCGTGAGGGTTGGAGGAAAAGGAGAGAGAGAGAGAGTAGTATCGACCGTATTTCGGCACGCACGCCCGCGTTGTAGCAGCTAACCAAGAAGAACTCACATCACCAGTTTAAAGCAGAAGTGTTAAACTCATAATTTTATATTTCTAGGAACAAACGTAAGTTTTGTTAGACGTTATTGATAACTACAAATCTGCAATTTCCTAGAATGGAAAAACTATAGCATGCATAGTATACACATAAAGGCATGCAAAAGTCAAAATTTGCATGTTACGGGAGCCTACGCCCAACATCAACAGGACTTACTAAAATGAAATAATTTGCACTGAGATTAGATGTCGTGGCTACGTGATAAAACAGCGTGTTTTTGTGTTTGTCAAATAATTCTGAAAATAAAGCATTTGATAGCGAAAATTAGAGATATTTTTCGTTCAATAAAAACACTTTTTTTAGGCCTAATATATAGTTATAGTTATAACGATACCAAGTTAAGGCGGCAACTTACTTCACACTTCAAATGTGTTTCAGTGCGTTCCTAAACAGGTTTTTTCTATGAAACCTTTTCCACGTGTGCTCATTGTACCAATGTACGAAAAGAAAACGCTTCAGACAAGGTCGGAACCTCGTTGTTAAGACTCTACAGTCATTGAAAACACTGTTTCTCAGCCCTCCAACAGCTAAAAACGCCCTACTTCGAAATGCACTAACCGGATGTATTTGACACTCAGATTGAGATATGCATTAAACTTTGCTACAGACGTTCCAACAATAAAATTATATGTTCACAGCTTAATGGCCCTTAGAAAAAACTGTTCGGCGGGAACCTTGCATTCTATTTTAGAGCTTGGCTCGTTGAGGCGATGCGGCATTTGACGCGTGTTTGGTCGTCCTTATGGCTCTGTCACTTCTGAGCCTCTAACGCGCAAATAGGCGGCACCCTTAAGGGCTTGTTCCCGAGTTTTTTTTTTCAGACTGGTGCCAATAACTCAAATATTTTTTAACCAAAAGTTTTGAAAAAAAATTGAGTTAATGTGCAATCACACGATGCACAATACTATGGACGCGTTTCTTAAAATAATGTACCATTCGCCAACAAAAAAATAATTTCCTTCATTTTTGCTTATTTTCATGACGAAAAACATGGTGCTTTGGGCAATGAAATCTAAAAAAACGTTCAGTGTAATTCTACAAAAAAATTCAGCTACAAATTATAACATATAAGTGTCAAAACTGTGCGGCGAAATTTTGATATGAGTATTAGGTAGCAATAAAAAAAATATTTTTCGAAATCACTGCAAAACTCCGTAACAAGGCCTTAATAGCTATGTGAAGCGTCGACTCGTTGTGGTGTATGTCGGTGGTAACAAGTGCACATCCCCTTCTATGAGACGCGAGGAGCTGCCATGGTAAGGTGTCGAGTTGCGCTGTAAGAGCTGACAGCAGCATGACCCTATTCCACGCGTGGGTGACTGAATGAACCGAAAATCTGAGAGCAGCAACATGTATACCGGCCCGAAGCGCTCTGTCGTACGTCTACAGTGGTTGATATGTATCTGTTACATTAAACTATTACAAGCGTTACCGTAAAATGGGGTGAATAGGAACGAAATTTCAAACCAACTTTTCGCCAACAACTCGTCAGTAAAACACATTTTTAAAAATGACACTATCGTTTATAAGCAGTTCTTACGTGCAAATATAACAACTGTTTCTCTAAAAGGAGGTTTTCTATGAAAAATTTGGTTGTAAACTTTTTATCCTATTCGCCCCACTGTTCCTATTCACCCCGTTTTACGGTACTGCTAATATGACGATTTTAATGAGTACTTGTTTAAGATAAGTATTTGGCAGATTATTTTTTGCTTAAAAGAAGTAATTATACAAGCTGAAGAATGATGGTCGACATTTATATGACTACTATATGAGTAGAACACTAAACTTGTCGCACATGATATTCGCTGTGGTATTTTAGTACTGAGCTTAAAGAGGTTAGTTTGTAATTTTATTTGTCGAAAGTACGGCGATAAAGTCAAACAAATATTTGCATGTTTCTGTATTGCGAATCTTATGTTATTTTTCTAGATGTACTAGTCTAGAGAAGCAGTTTTTAAACAATTTTGAGTGGCCCCAAAATAATTTTTATAATAGGCGTGTTGCAATCGAAAAAGTGCATTTTAGTGTGTGTTTAGTTTCTGTTTATAAATGTAGTGAATATAGTGGGAATACGTTCAGATGTTTTGCGTACGATAGAACACGTAAGCACGTTTACGCCATTTTGCATGTTGTATATTTGAAATTCTTAATCGAAGCAGAAACCGTGAAACTGTTGCATAGAATTAGTTGAAAATAGTACTTAATATGGGGACTAATTTTTAAAAAACAGGCTGCCGCCACATGGCGAGAACTCCCCCGGATGAGTGGAAGTGGTATCTTTTAAGGTGACTGAGCACAACGTAATATAATTTAAGAAGTTGAAAAAACTCTATCCTTAATTTCACCATGACGTAGCGGCAATCCTCAATTTGGCTGAGGAAAATATGGTAATATGGGGTCAGGAGAGATGGAGCTATTTGGAACCGCCGCATGGACACAACAAGTCATATTATCAAGGGGCGTGGAAGAGGGACGAACGTAATAAATGCTAATGTTCGTTTTTGGAAGTCAATATGTAAAAACTACAAAACACCAAACCTACATAATAATATTTGCACTGTTATGAGGAAGCATTCATGAAAGAATTACGCATTCGTCAAGCATGACCTCTCGCGCCTCAATCAAATGTACGAGATTTCGGCGTCACAGATTGTTCTTCGGAAATACGTTACTCGGGACAATTTTTTTCCGGGAAAGTTGGTACAACCTATTCTCTAGGTTTGCTGGTTTTTTTATTGTATGCAAACTTCATTTTAGAATCGTATAATTCAATTTAGCGCTGGATTATGTACAATGCCCTCTTAAGGATTTACCATGCTCAGTATCTTAGGTAACAGAATTTTGCTTTCACAAAATAACTTTAAATTATGTTACTAAAATAAAGAACATGTAAAATTATTGTATGTAGATAGGTGGATTAAGGTTTACCCCTGCTTCAAGGATTCAGAGAAGGGGGAGGGGTAGTATTGTACCCTTGCCCCCTACCACAGCCCTGTTGTTGCCCCCCTGAACCCGCGACATGCAAAATTATGAGGACAATGAAATTCCAGTCCTTGGTCGGCGCTGTGGGCTCAACGAATTAGGTGGACCAGCTGACGGAGAGCTGGGTAGAGGAAGCTGTTCAGGAGAGGGGGTGAGGCAGAAGCGGGGGAAGTAGTTTATTTGGGTGAATGGAGGATGTTTTTACAGCTCGGCAACATCCTGGATCCGATGACAAGCCCGCCAGTCGCCCCAGCTGGCGCGGAGACCTTGGCGCGAGTGTAGCGACCTCCGTACGCCGTCCAACTAGCGCGTGTGTCCTCGTACATAGATCCTCCACGTGTGTCTGCACAATGTCCGTCGTGTTCCTGGGATGTAGCCCGGATTTCAGTTTGGGGTGGGTCCAACATCACCCATTCCCTACTTCAGAGGAAAAAATTTGTATTTCAAGTTGTAAAATGGGGCTATTTTAGCAGTTTTCTTGACAGAAATACTGAAATGTTTAAAAGACTAAAATTGTCAAACATATTAATTTTACAAAGACTTGCATATTTCTAGAAAAATACACTTTTGGAATTCGCAGCTAAATTCAGTCAAAATTCCTCATCTTCAGTTCGACATTCCATTATATTAAGCTTCACAAAAAGCCTATAGATGGTAGCTGGTAGAACCAGAGGACATGTCTTTGCATTCTGGAGTCTATGAGGAACAACAAATCATTTTAAATTTTATTTATTTTTGTTTGGCCGGAAGGGGGTCTGGACCACTTGGACCCTCCCCCTGGCTACGTCCCTGCGTGTTCTTGTGAGGTCGCGGAGTTCTTCAGTGGCCACCGTCGTGGACGATTCTGTTTTCTCGGTCCTGTGTCGGGATATCGGCATCTAGTATATCGTGATTTCTCTCGAGTTTTCTGGAATGTGTTTGCAGAACTGAAACGGTGTTTTCAAAAAATACTCACGG
The DNA here is from genome assembly GCA_003012365.1 of Medauroidea extradentata. Taxonomy (NCBI): domain Eukaryota; kingdom Metazoa; phylum Arthropoda; class Insecta; order Phasmatodea; family Phasmatidae; genus Medauroidea; species Medauroidea extradentata. The sequence continues at coordinate 820 of PNEQ01101001.1, read as the reverse complement.
TATTATCATTGCAAATTGTATTGAGATCTGCGTTTCATTGAATGACGTGAACAACACCACACGTTCACTTTTGCTGCTGCGTTAGAGACCAGCTGATCACCGCAGTTGTTATACTATTGGATTTGTTACCTTCTCCTGAACCATTTTTGTCTCTGGACTTGGGTTGTTATTTAATTAACCCTTTCAATTAATTTTTGATATTGTATGAATTATCCTGGATTTCATAATGATTAATGGTTTAGAATTTAGCCGTGGGCGAAAGTCGTAGGTGATTCCTAACGGGGATAAATAACGTGGGATGAAGCGGTCAAATCACTCGCGTCCTACCACGATCATATGGGTTCGATCCCCGATTTTGCGCACATGGGAAAACGTGGCGAACATATCATTTGGCGGACTTTTCTTTCGAGCTAGTCCCGCTTTCCTCATCATTCGCATTACGTCACTTCTCTACTGTAGGCCTCCATTTCGTTTACTTCCTGAAGGTTCGCAAGGATTCTTGAGGCGTTTACAACAACTCACGAGGGTACCCTACCAAATTTCAGCTTCTGGTGTGCGCAAACAGTAGCAGGAGTAAAGTCAACGTGTGCGCAAACAGTAGCAGGAGTAAAGTCAACGTGTGCGCAAACAGTAGCAGGAGTAAAGTCAACGTGTGCGCAAACAGTAGCAGGAGTAAAGTCAACGTGTGTGCAAACAGTAGCAGGAATAAAGTCAACGTGTGCGCAAACAGTAGCAGGAGTAAAGTCAACGTGTGCGCAAAAAGGAGCAGGAATAAAGTCAACGTGTGCGCAAACCGTAGCAGGAGTAAAGTCAACGTGTG
>PNEQ01100994.1:0-10057 GCA_003012365.1 Medauroidea extradentata | reverse complement strand
TTAATTGGGGATGTGCAGCGTTCTCAATCTGTCGCGGATCACCACCTTTTTAGTGTTGTTGCACACGACACTACCACCCACGTTGGTCGAGAAACGCCCTGCAGAGTCCCCGCATTCCAGCACGTCCCTGTTTCGTGCCTCCAAGCGAGTGAACTCTGACCTGCCTGCCAGATAAATCTATCTAAGCACTGGCTAGCTCAGAGCTTATTTGAAATTGTAAAAGCCAGCACTTCTCTGTACGTGCTTCCAAGCAAGAGATCTACGACTAGCCTGCCACATAAATCCTATTCCAGGAGAAGCAAGCTAATAAGCTACTTGAAATTTCAAAAAATCTAAACAAGGCAAAAAATAAGAAAAGTTTACTTAGAAAAGTTGCTAGAAATCCAATTAGCTTTCAAATGAGTCCAAACACGATATAAATCCAATAAAATTGACACGTAAAATTCTATACTTTTCTCTTGCTTTAAAGTTAAATTTACAATTAAAAAGAAAATTTAATGTAAATTTCTCTACTCGCATCCCCAATTAATAGGTTGGATCCCACCGTATACATCCTTATACCTGGTTACGTTGGCCTACTTAATTTGTTATAAACAGAGAAAAAAACATTTTACGACAAAAAAAAATTGAAATTACTGTGTGATAAGATGCCAAGTAAGTGCTACGTGCCAGTGCACGTCACAGTATGTTATGCAGCTAAGTTCTCTGTATTTTCCGTGCAGCCTTAATTTCATTTGTTTCATGATAGCACGTGCAGATCACGTTGTTGCTTACAGTTTTAAATGTGTAAGGCATGGTAAAATCGCCGTTATTTAGTGATTCCTTTTGTGTGTTTGCTTACGATAGGACAGACGAGAACATTTTCTCTCTATTTCCTTTTTTGCTGGTTTTTTTTTTTTTGTCAGTCATGAATAGTCAGGGCAAGAATGACCGATTAGCCAGGGAGCAGGTTATCTTACCGGAGATAGGGACTGAGGCAAGTAGTATCGATCCAACAAGTACGTTGTCGCTAAATGATGGTTTGTACAGCCCCGGAGGACTGAACGAAAGCATGGAGCTAGCAAACACTTTGCAATTGACACCAGGGACTTTAAGTATTCAGGCTATTACGCACATAATTCGTGCTGAAGTGCGGAAATGATGCAGGAGTTACGGCGGGTTGCTGAGGAATTGAACCGTGAGATTAGCGAGAAGTCCAGCCAGATAGCGAGAGAAGTAGCAGCCGAGGTAGCTAGTGCAGCCTTAGAGGGGATGAGGCGAGACCAAATGGAATTTTTGGAAAGTTTGCGTAATGGTTTTGAGCGAGATAGAGCGCAGGACAAGGAAGCTCAGAAAGCAGAGTTAGACGAGGTTAAGGGTACTATAAACTCAGTTAGTTTAAGGCAGTGTAGTTTGGAAGGCCAGGTAGATAGTATCTCTACTGAAATAATCAGCCAGAAGGATCATTTTGAGCGCTTTGTGAATCACACCGTGACGTTAGAAAGTAAAGTGGCAGAATGTCAGAGCGAGGTTTTGTGTCATGCACAGGAAATTTGCGACCTCAGGTCAGAAGTCCAAACAGCGAGACGAGAAAACGACCTCGAAGTGCGGGAAGCGTGTACTACTTTTAAGGGGCAGTTAGAGTCAAGTTTAGAGACCATTCAGGCTAAAGTAGTAATTCACAAATTGCAGATCAGTGATCTGCAGAAACACAGACGTATTGCAGGAGGAGAAGGCGTTGGCACACACGTTCTGCGTCTTGGTCAGGTGTACAGGGAGCGTGATATCCCTAAATTCAGTGGTGAGAAGGGCGAACACCCTAAGAAATATTTGGATACGCTCAAAGAGTTTTTTCAAATTTACGAGTGTAGCGATTCAGAGCGGTGTATTGTCGGAAGGAAATCTGTCGCGGGCAAGTACGAGAACTGGCTCAAACTGCGAGAAGGTAGTATAGCGTGTTTTGGAGATTTTGAGCGAGAGTTTTTGAGGGAATACTGGGATACGCGCATACAGGAAGGCGACCGCGCAGACTTGTACAGAGTGGGATGCCGTATAGGCGAGTTAGAGGCGCACCTCAGCCGTGTAGTAGAGCGCTCGAAATATTATGACCACCCGCTGAATGAGGCAGACATAGTTATGTTGGTCTACTCGCAGACTCCATTAAACACCTAGAGGATGCTAGTGAGAAAAGAAATTGGCACTGTGGAGCAGCTCCACACAATACTTCAGGAGATGGATCGCATCGGGGAGGTGAGAGATGTCAGCATGCCGGGGTACGATGCACACGCGAATAGGCCAGCAGGTATGCGCAACCCACAGAACGGAGGGCATTCCTATGCGCATCATGACAGGGGGCGAGGCTATATAGAAGGTGGCAGATATCGTCGTCACGATGAATATCATGCAAGACAGGGTGCACAACATGTAGATCCTGGGGGGGTCGCCGCACCACACCTCGGTCGGGAATAATGTAGGGCGTTTTGGCAACACTGGTGAACATCAGGTTGAGCGGACCCTGTGGGTCTTGGGCCGAGTCTTGTGCCCTGAGAGTATTGTAGTGAAGTTTTTATAGGTTTCTGTCTTTGGGGCTTATTCAGGGTTGAGTGGGATTCCTTCATTCCTGTGGTTTTAGTTTGGCTGGGAAAATTGTTTTGAGGGAAGGGTAGCCCCGGTTGACGGCGCTGTGTTTTCCTCTTCCCCACCGGTTCTGCTTCTCCACTGGCCATGGAGGGGAGGGCCTGGGGGAGGGGGGGAGGCCTAGTTCCGTCTGCCGAGGGTAGGGGCGCTGGGAGAGCAGGCTGATGACTCGCGACTCGAGTGGAAGGCGCTCACTCTAGTTCAGGTCCAGGTGGAGTAAACATCAGAGGTGCTAGAAGCCTGAGAATGTTTGATGGTGAACCGAGGGGCCTGGAAGGAGCTACAAGGCGGTAGGCAGGTAGCTGGACGGTCGCGGGTTGCGACCGAGTGAACGAGAGCATCCTGAGTGTAAGGATCGTCTAGCAGTGACTCGTTTTGAGAGTAACTGGTACTGCGGTAGGCGGAGTTATGGTGAGTCTTCCCGTCCCTCATAATGATGTGGCCTGATGACCAGTGATGCGGATATTCTGCAATTTGAGACTAAGGAGGTACGTTGGGGGAGTTTAATTGCCTGGTAAAGGACTCTGAAACCGGTAGCGGACAGCCGTCGGTCAAGTTGGGTCGTCAAGTGGGTGTGCATAATACAAGACGTCGGGGGAGGTTCAAATAAAGACGGCGTCAGTAACTGTCGCTAATTATTCACAAAATCCGTCGAGCTAAAGAGGGGCGTGAATGGTGTGAATGAAGTTGAATAAAAGTAATTGATAGACCAAGGTACAAGATCGTGGTAAGGATGGTGAGTGGTGAGAATGATTCGACACAGCCTTGAAATGAGTATAAAGAGTTTGGTTTAATTAGTGCAATGAGCCAAATTGGCGATTGAATTGTGTTTCTTGTTATGTATTTTGAGTAAAGTGGGAATTAAATGCAAATTTCTCAATTAGTTTGTTTTCTTTGCTCGATAGTGAACCTTTTAGTAACTCGCTATAAGCATGTATGGTTACTTGTTAGGAGGGGATTTGCCCCGCAAGTTTTGGAAACATTCAGTATATACGTATTGAAAGAAGTTAATGTGCGACCGGCCTTCAGCATCTTGGGTCACTTAGTGTAAGAACGGCTCAAGGTAACATTTTGAGTGATATTTGTTTGTAAGGGTCTTGTTTTTTTTATATATACTTGTTCAGGGTAATATGTAGGTGGATGTTTATGTGCATCGAGAGCACTTAAGGTAGGGTCATATCATTGCAACTGATCATTGATGACTGACCTTGGTGTTTTAATGAGTACTGTTTGAGGTGTTTTTGTATTTGGGTAATGTTTCATTGTAATTTGTAAATTTTGAATTTTTTTGAGTCACTGTTTGATGACTAATTTATTCAGTTATGCCCCAGTTAGCCGTCATTTGCACGTGCCATGAGCTGCGAGGTTGAGTTGTAATGTGAGTGATATAATGTTTACTAATTTTAAAAGTTATTTAAGTATGTTTTTATGTAAATTTTATGCTATGACAGTCGCTCCACGCTCAAATCATAGCCTTAGTAATTTGGATTGGCAACATGGAGAGTACCAGGGAGCTGTTAGTTTGTTATTGTTATCCTTCCAGTTGTTTGAGTGCCAGTAGTTTGTTGACGGCAAGTTACATGAAGATTTTGATAGGGTTCGTTCCCTGGTATTCATCCCAGATGGACCGGCCCATACAGAACGAGGTGCAGCGCTCCACAAGTGGTCTGGCACTGGTCGGCGTGTTAATTGAGTTTTGAGCCAGTTTTGAGGCTGAGTAAAATTTGTTAAGCTTCGTTTTAAGCAAATTTTCCTGGGGGGTTGTAGAGTAACTGGCCTCACCAGCCATGTGTTTTCTTTTTCTTTTCCACCTTAAGTGTTGTCTATGTGACCCCAGAGTTAGTCTAACACCGACCATAATGCCAGCCCACACATAAGAGCCCCCAACTCACTAAGGCAGCTACCACTTATGTGTATTTTTTTTTTTTTGACCCTGTAAAATCATGTGCAATTGTGAAGTGAAGCCCCACAATTCACAAATTGCTCGGTCAGAGCGGTGAGCCTGCCCGGCTTGCAGAGTGCAAGTGCATCGTTTGTTCGCCGAAGTCCCATCATTTGATTTTGAATAAATTTAATTTGTTAAGTAATTGTAATAATTTTTGCTAACATCAAGATCTGTGGATGAACTTTAGTCCTACGAGGCTACTGAATGCCATCCTGAAGAAGGAAGCCATATTTTAATGTAAAACTTGTGTAACTAATTAATTATATTTATTGTGGTGGGCTACCTAGGACTAGTGTTAGCTAAAACTCAATAATTGACCATTTTAATTATTTCAAGTCAATTTTGTCGTAGAGACTCCTGACTAGTCTCATTTGGTTCAGCTTTAAATTTCAAGAACTTTATCTAAGTAACTTTTTGTTGTAATATGTGAGCCAAAAGGCGTATTTAACATTCTCACTTTACATGACAGTTTGGGGTTGTGGATTGCAGCAGACATGCGACAGGCTGGCGCCTGTACGCCACGAGGTTTCCGGCGATGGCCGCAAATGTATTACTCTGCCAACGGCGCCTTTTATTGTTTCTGCAATTTTATACTAACCTGTAAAAAATTAACGTAAAGTGAGAATTTATGTATCAAGTATTAAGCGCCAAGAGTCATAGGATTTTAATTGAGGGTTCTACGTAACCCGTGTCATTAGTTATAATTAAAAAGAGTTCCAGAGGGATTGGTGCGCTGGGTTGGAGGCTATGGCACCCTTGGCCGGCCATGTGTGCCCTGGACTCCCCCCAGTTCTGCTTGACCGCTCGTGTGATGAAGATGTGCCGTAACCGCGCTCGTAAGAGAGGGATTTCGCCCACGTGGTCGGGTGGCCTGTGCGATGGCGAGCTATAGTTATAATTTGGCCTTGTAGCATTTGCTGTCTTTCATTATTTATTATGTTACGGCGATAGTTTCTTTAGAGCGCGAGTTTTGCTGAGGCATTCCGATAGGGCGTTTGATGTACGTGGCCCCGAAGGAACTTTCTTTTTCTTGTGGCAGTTTAGTTTATTTTGTAATGTGAGTAGCCCACCGGTGAAGCCTTTCTTGGGTTTTTTTTGTGTTGTGTTATGTATGAATTTGCGCGGTAGTAAAAGTCTCTTTTGCCTAAGATTGACTTTTTAATAATTTTCGTGCTGCTCTTGCACGCCTTCGAGCCCATGTAATACCGTGAGATAAGAGCTCCCTCTCTACCGCACGTGATGCCGTGGTCAGTTAAAGCTTGGTAAGAATTATGGCTTGGTACGAGCGAGTGCCACCGTATTTTGTACATCGCAGCGTGGAGTGTATATGAGACAGTACCACCACAATTTATAGTCTCTGTACACTATTTATAGCACTTGCTAACGTTGTGTGCAGATAAATTTTCTTTCCTGAAGCTGCTGCAGCCATTGACGAAAGAAGACTGTGAAGGCTTTTTCTGAAATTGTTCACACATCTGGCAAAACATTACATTTTTATCAGAGTTATAACGAACTCAAATAAATTTGGCCGACCATGCTAAAGTCTATTCCATGTAAGAAGTCTGTTTTTTGACAGCCGATGCTACCAATATTTTTAACACGTGCCAAACACTTGGCAGAGTAACATACAGTACCATTAAAACAACAGGATGTGATCGTATGACCTGATGAAGCAGTAAGGGCACCCCTGATCAATAAATCGGTTAACAACATTGAAAATAGTGTGTATTATACGTGAAAAGTAAGCATTTTGATGGAAAAGTACTGTAGTAGCACGGCTCCGAATCCAGTATTAGTAAGTGAACTATTTTAATCAAATCTCTTATTTAGTGACTAGTTTACAAACAACTCCACCGTTATCAGTCGACCTGTAACAGAATCTTATTTACATTGTCCTACTTTTTCATGTTCTGTCAAATAAAGGAATTCCTGTATGGTATGGACTGTACTTTGTATTTTCTATGTCATGTCGTTTCGTTATACTCCTTGTCGTAACGTTGTTTATCAGCTTTTGTCCGTTGCTTTTTTTTGCAGATAGTTTCAAACCGTTTTGCAAATGTTTCCACAATCTGCAGTTTCAACATTTACTGTGCACTGCTTAGTAATTATATTGAGTAGTTGTTTAACACACTACACACGCCCATAAACATGAGATAGAAGCAATAAATCATTGCGGGCCGGCCATTGCATTGTTAAAATATTGTACGCATCATGTCAGTGGGAGTAACGGTAAGCAACTTTTTTTTGTCTTTGGACGAATCTTTGTGGACAGCTGAAAGGGAAGAAAAAAAGAAAACAATCCTAGGTGGTGGACTGTGTGTGAAAACGAGCATGTCTGGCCTCTCCATTGCTTTTCAACACACAGTCTATCTAGATTTGGTAGTGTCGAAACGTAGTAGGCCAGACATGTTTCCTATCGGCACACTGCCAGAATATAATCACAAATGGTGATTTATGTAATACGTACAGAGTAGCTGAATTGAAATAATATTTCATATCCTCTCATTCACAGGAGTTTCCCAGCAAGAAAGAGTTGGTGGAGCACGTTTCAGAACATGGCAGGGCCCCCGGCCAAGGTCCTCCTCGTCCAAGAAGGGGCTTCAATCCAGCCAAGCCTTGGAAGTGTGATCATTGCTACAAGTCATTTGCTACAGAGGAAAGACTGCAGGTTTGTTCATAATCTTTTCCTACTGTGAACATCTCGTAAATAAAATTTGTTACATACTTGATCAGTATTAAGTTGGCACAGAGATAAACATTCTCAAATACCAAAGTTATTGTGGAGGTTGCTTCATAATATGAAGAATAATTTCTTTGGCCATGTTGTAAAAATAAATATACAATATATACTCGTGTGTAATGTGCACCACAATTTTTGCAACTGGTTCCAGGGAAAAAAATTATGTGTCTTGCTAGAATGTAAAAAATCAAGGGAGTAATAAATCGTGAAGCAGCAAGAGGGAGGCTAAGATGGAATCGCTAGGGGGGAAGGAGGAGGGAAGGAACCATGGCTAACAAAGAAAGGAGAGAGGAAAGATGACTTACAGTGGCTAGATTGTGATGGGCGGATAGGATGAAGGTGAATGAAGTTAGGGGGTGGCTTGTCATGTCAGCAGCTATCTATAGATAGACTTCCAAGGTCTCTAGCAGCCAGCAGCCAGCTTATGTGTGTCTGAACAATACTCCCCCTTCCCCACTCTTACTGTGCTGTGTCTTGTTGGCTATTTCCAACATGCTCCACCCCCCCCTCCTTCAAAACAAGATAACGTGCCATGATAGCAGAGGAAATTTTTATTTACTGTCAGACCCTAAGAAGAAAGAAAACCTCAGGAATGTGGCAGGGGGTGGCTACAAGCAGAGGACTAGGGCCCCAACCATCACCCTGCCTTGCTTTCTTTCTCCTATGGAAAGGGAGGGGGGAAAGAACAGTGTTGTCCTTTTTTATTCCTTTCCTTCCTTTCCTTGTAAAGATGGTTATCGCAAGATGTCAAAATTAACTTCTCACATTGCTTCCGCCAACCCAGGAACTTTCCTGCCACTGCAAAAAAAAAAAAGGGGGGTTTTAGCAGCTACAGTTACAGCAGAAAATAGGCGTATAGGGGGTAGAGAAAAAGAAAAGGAAGTGTATTCATAATGGAACCAGGCAGTGAGAAACATTCTATCTCTCTGCCTCCCACTTTTGACACCTGCCAGTTTACAACGCAGCCTTCTCTCCCCATCCTTTTTTTTTTTTTCGGGGCAGCTTTTTTTTTTTTTTTTTTTTTTTCCCCTGAATAAAGGTGCACATTATACACGAGTAAATATGGTAGTCTGTAGGATGTACACAAGACCCCTATTTTACAAAGCCTGGATTTAACAAAGGTAGCAATTTTACGAATTTACTCTCAGGAGCCCTCAAAATGTAACATTATTCTGTAAAAAAATTGTAAGAAATTACAGTGAACCCTCGATAACTCGGACCTCGATAACCCGGACTTCGGATAACTCGGACAGAATTTCAAAAAACAAAATTAATTTTATTAAATTATTTTTTGGTCTAAAATCATAAGAAAATTGTGTCTGCCTCATTTAAATCCATCACGTTTTATTTAAAAACAGTATTAAGCTGTAAAAGCAGTTGCTCATTGCTGCGTAGCCTTTAATAATCCCACCGTAAAATATCTTGCAAGTTACGTGTAGTTAAATGTTGCTAGCGAAGCGCGCGAGTGGAGATGCAACTCAGCAGTCAGACCTGTCTTCTTTATCTCTCCTCCCACTTCGCCGCGCGGGCCACATACGCACGTGTGTCGTAAATAAACATTTCAGTATGATGCTGGTGAATTGGACGGTAACTACAGGTCACAATGGCACCTAAAGGGAAATTTATTTTGTTCTGGTATGTACAATATAGATTCAAGATTGCAAAAAAATTTGTTCCGGACATTAATAAAAAAAATTAAAATCCGTTGGTTTACATTGCAATGTAGGCAAGGTGGTGAGAGGATTTTACGGCCCTTTAACAACGTCTTACAAGCCGATGAGGTTGAAGTGAGGTGAAAGAACAACACAATATCCATGCCCGTGCAAGGATTCGAACCCAGGGCCTCTCGCACTGTAAATGTCGAAAAAAAAACAGGACTTAATGAATTATTAAAGGGAGGGGGGGGTGGCAGAAAGGGGCTTTTGCCCCGGGCCGCTCATTCTAGAGGGTCTCGCTTTTGAAAAAGTTGAATGGTTAAAATAAATGGGCTTTTATTAAGTTCCTGTTAATGTTGATGGTATCTGTGAAATTTATTTAAATTGTAAAGTGTGTGTAAAGATGTCACTGATCTATGACGACGCAGCCAGAGTAAGATAGTATGGAGGGAGGCCTATAAGTGCACATTACCACTTCAACCACGGCCGTAGACTTCAACTACAAAAAAAAGAGAGGAAAGGTAGACTGAGATTTTCGTTGCTCCTGGCCTCGTATTCTAGCAGAGACACCCTGGAAAAAAAAATTTCTCGTAGGAAACTGACATGCTGATGTTGAGCAAATTTTCACGTAAATATCTCGTGAGTTGCGTGTGGTCACGTGCTGTGTTTTTATTACTGTTGAGACTGTAACGGTTGACCTTGACTACTTCCGCTCGCGTTCTACCACTCTAGCTTATCACACACACACGCACGCACGCACATAGACTGTCGTCAGTCAGACGAGAGAAGGGGGGTGAGAAGAAGCCAGCTTCTAGCACAGATTAAAAAAAGATCAGCCAGAAGTAGCACAAAAAATAAATACAAAAGAATCTGCCGGCCCAATCTGTTTGACATTCTTTTACATTTTTCCATGTTACAGTGATAATTTTCCCACTACCCCCTCCGGTAAATTGATACGTACAAAGCAGTATATATTGCCGCATCTTTTGCTTGTAGAAATGGTAGCGTACTGATTTCCTCATGTTTCTTATGATTAATGGCAGATAACCCCTCCTCCCCGGACGCCCCTTCTCCCCGGACGCCCCCCCTCTCCGGACACAA
>PNEQ01100993.1:0-10055 GCA_003012365.1 Medauroidea extradentata | reverse complement strand
ATTGAAAATAAGTTATCTGTCTGAGATCTAAAAAATAATCTCAAGAAAATCACAACACACTTTAAATGTTATTGCAATCATAATATACCTTTACTGTTGACATGTTTTGATTGTCAGCTGGAAAGCACATGGTGGTGGAAGGATACATAATGTTTTGTTTACATTGCCCTACTTTTTATGATCTGTCAAATAATGGAATGCATATACGGTATGGACAATACAGGTTTGATTTCCAGCACACTATAATTTTAGTGTCAATACAGAAATATTTCGAAGCTGTATCAGTTCTGATGCTGTCAGGTAACAGTACTTTATAATAATAACAATTATAATTATTGTTTAGAAAAATGTGTAGCAAGTTTCAATATTCTGACTTTCGTTAAGGCTGAAATCAATGTCATGTATTTTTCATTTTCGTGAAATTTCATTTTCAAAATTTCGTTTTCGTTTTGTGAAGAAAATGTTACTTTCATACAACCCTATCAGCTTCAAACCTTTAATCTTCAGCTCCCAGGACAGTTGAGACTCGTCGTAATTCTTACAGAAATGGAATTATACCAATTAAAAAATCAAAACTTGATCACATTCACAGTATGTTGCAGTTCATGATGAAGCAGTCACATTCTACGACAATATTCTACATTGGCCTGCCACAGACTAATAGACATGTCAATGAATGTGCCAACAGCGCATCACTTTGTTTACGACTTACATTATTGTCTTTGAAGAATCTGTTCTCATGTCGTTCAATAGTTTTTCCACTAGTATATACCAAGGTTACAATAATCTACACCAAGGACATTATGTTTTCTCCGATAGTGTAATACATAACATTGCTTCAAGTGTATAACGTGTCAGGTAGTAGTGTGTTTGGAAATATGTTTGTGTATTATATTATTTTTTCACTAGAATATACTAACACTGCTCTGTGTTTCATGTGCTATTATTAGAAACAACGGTATTTCACTTGCAAAAGGCACCAACTCTACTAACTTTAATAGTTTATAAAAAATAACAAAACAGAAGTGCATTTACGTAAATTATTATTCATATTATTCCACACACTCTATACTTTCAAATTATACATTATTGATAACCTGTTTCATTCCCAGGTCCACAGTGATAGGATTTTTGTTGTTTCCCAACAATCTGCTTGCTTGGACTTGGAACCTTTCGCAAATTCCTGATTCAATTGTGAGTGCAATTGTCCGCGCAGAACTGTCACGTAAACTAGAGTAACTTTAAGTTGCAATCAGCCAGTGGTGCTGTCACGTGAACAACAGCGGTTCAATGCAACTTCGTACAAGTTGCGACCAGCCGGTGGCACTTCCAAGTGAGCGAGTAACCACAGGTCAACAAAATGGCGTCGAATGGCCTAGTTCCAAATTGTAAAGATGTATAAGACTACGCGAGCAGATCAGTTTATCATATTGCTGTTAACGCTGCAGTTTTCCGTAATTTTACAAATATATCTGTGCTAGTCGCTCGTGTTTAGGAAGTAAACAAACTTTAAAAAAAGTGTAAATAGCAGGAAATAGAAATATTGAGTGTTGCAAATAACGGGAATGTTGTACATAGAAACAAATTGAGATAAAATGGGACAGACAGTAATTGGTGTAATTAGCGGGAAAACGTAAAAAATAGTAATGCCAGAACACGGTACCACTGTATGTACTACTGAATTTACTTGTGTACAGTCCACCCATTTTCAGAAACATTTTATATAAAAAAAATTCTGGTAGGGCTATACATGGAAAAAACTGCAGGCAATAAAAAAACTTAAATTACATAGGTGTATTTTATGTCACAGAAAACACTTTCAAAAATACTATGAAGAGAAGCTTACATATTAAGGGTGTTCAAGTGCAATAAAATCATATTATATTATTTTTATGAAATAATATTCGTTTGGTAGACGATACTTGTGAGTACATTTTACTCTTACAAAACAATTTTAGCACCCACAGTATTCTCACAACGGGTTGTCAAAGTCAAAATTTGCTTGTTACGCTGCCATGCAAATAATGAAAACCAACTGACCTACTTAAACAAAATAATTCACTGTGAACTCACATCCCATGAGCTATGCAATAAAACATTAAAAAACCCACAATGTAATACTTAGAATTTTTTTAAAAATCTCAAAAGAACAGAAAGAATGTTGCAATTTCAGCAATTTTTTTTCAAAATACAAAAACAATATATGATATTTTTTCAAATGTTTTATTATGTAGCCCATAGTATGTTATTTTACTGTGAATTATTTCACGTACGCAAGTCAATCAGTTTTCACTATTTGCATGCTAGCAGAACGTGCAAATTGTGACTGTCGCACTGTTACGACAAAACTACGCCAGCTAAAATTGTTTCGTAAGAGGAAACTGTACTCGCAAGTATCGTCTACAAAACTACACTATTTCATATAAATATAAAATTATGACTATCGCACAATAGCCTTAACCCATCACATTTAAATGTTCAGCTACGTGAGCCACCAGTGGCTCACACAGAACTGTATAAGTGGGCAATGTGATCCACCATGTGGCTCACAGACAGACTTTTCGTCAGAAGCCTCGTGAGCCACGTATGGCCCACAGACAAAGCATTTATATACATTATGTAAAACTGCTGGCCTCAGGCAACACACATTAGTTTAGTAGTTCGCTATCAAAATTTGTTCAGACTGCAGCACATACATTGTTGGTAACTTGCAAAGCTTGTCAGTTTCCTTACTCTATGCTGCCATTAGTTTATACGTCATATATGACAGTTTTTGTTTATAAAAATGAACCAGTAACGTAGTTCTTCTATTCTTAATAATTGTTAGCGAAGATAGCAGCACCTACATTGTTTACACTTGCAAAGTCTGCCAGTTTCCTACCTTTATGTTGCCATCAGTTTCTTCAACATCTATGACTACTTTTATTAGTTTATAAAAGTGGAAGAAAACTGTAATTCTTTATTATTGTTTGCTTCCATGACTTATATTTAATACATTTCATGATGTTTAGCAGAGGCAGAATGTTAGTTAACTTAGCAAAACAGAAAAATGAGAATCAAGATTCGGATAGTAGTAGTGAAAGTAATGGTTTAGGTGACAATACAGATGAAGATCCGATCCTGTCTTTCAACCTGTGGTATGGGACAGAACTAAAAAACAAAATTATTGAAAGTGACAGTGAATCCAGTGATCAAGATGACAGGGTAATGGAAATTTCTTCCCATCGAGAAGAAGCAAACAGGGATGTAAACAACTATACATCTGCTACAGCTACAACAAGTGCTGCAAAGAGGTACGTGGGTATTCAAGATGAGTTACTGAACATTTATAATGCTATTGTTGATGTAGATCAGGTAGGGAACAATATCGAAGGTGGCCCACTTTCCTGTGTAAACAATGTCAGTGATATTGTTTGGGGTGATTTTTCTAGTGAACCTGTAAGTTTTCCTACAACTTTCCCTTCTCCACTAACCGATGATATCGCAGAAAAAATATCTATAAGTTCTCCAGATGTGTATGCTTTTTTTGTCGACAACGACATGGTAGAGTTTCTTGTCCAGAAAACAAACCGTTATGCCAGTCAGAAATTAAACACACAACAAAAAGTAGTCATTCACGACTCACAAAATGGAAAAATACTGATACAACTGAAATGAGAAATTTCTTTGGAATAATAATTTGGATGGGATTAGTAAAAATGTCAAACATAGCTAGCTATTGAAACAACAATGTGTTGTATTCAAACAAAGTTAGTGACATTATGTCTCGCAACAGGTTCGAAATTTTGCTTAGGATAATTCATGCTGCCAACAATGAAGAATGTGCTGGAGGTGATAGATTTCATAAGGTTCGAGCATTTATTGATATGATTTTGCCGAAATATTAGCCCGTAATTACTCCAAAAGAAGACGTTTGTATAGACGAGACTATAATACCGTGGAGAGGCCGATTATTATTCCGCCAATATCTGCCAAATAAACGCGATAGTTATGGAGTAAATGTCTTCAAACTGTGTCTTGTAAGCGAGTATACTTGGAATTTGAAAGCATATGCAGGAAAGGAGGCATCAAAAAGTTATGCAGCTGATTCAACTTTTGTTAGACTCTGGACAAACTGTATTGTGATAATTGGTATACAAGTGTTTCATTAACTACACAACTACATAATGAAATCAAACACTCATATTGTAGGGACACTTCGAAGCAACCATAAGGGAAACACTGATAGTGTAGTCAAGGAAAAACTTAAAAAAAGGGAAACTATATCAGCCCAGAGGAGCTCAAAGATGGGGGTAATAAAATAGCTAGATAAACAATAAGTCCTAATGCTGACCACAAAACACAAAGACGAGTTTGTTACAGTCACAAAAAGGAGAAAATGTGCAGAAACCAAGAGTTGCCGTTGACTACAATAAGGCAAAATTATTTATTTATTTGTCAGATCAGATGAGTTGCTATTCTACCACACGACGTCATACAATAAAATGTTACAAAAAATTTGTATTTGAATTGTTGTTCGGTACATTGGTTGGTGCTGTATAACATGGTATATAAAGGAAACTAAAATGCCAATGATGATTGTCAAAATTAGAGAAGTTCTGGCTTTGCATTTGCTAAATATGAAACATCCTGGACCAACTACACCAGTTCGAGTGACAACTGGCCAACGGCAACACAAGGTACATCGTCTTGTGTCAATGGAGCCAGCAAGAACAGCTCGGTGCAGATGCAGCCGTTGTTATAGGCGAGTATGAGCTTTAGAAAAAAGATTGAGTGCATAAAAAAATCAAGAGAGTAACAACAAAATGTTCAGTGTGCGAAACTTCTCTGTCTACTGAATGTTTTAGTGATGAACACCCTTTCACAAAACATAACAAGCAGGCTTTGTATGTGGTATGGTTACCATACATTTTATAATGTTCACCTTTGTGTATAGCAGCAGTTCTAGTGAAAAATAAAGATTCTGAAAAATTAAACTGTAGGTCTAATATGGACACACACTTTGAACAAAGAGTGATCACAAATGTGCAATACATTTCTGTATAAAACGCAAATGCTTCCAAAGAACTTGTTAACTCATTACAATGCCTTCGAAGAGAGTGAATGAACAATATGAGTGAATCACTTTATTTGTATTGCTCTCTTAGAGATAACTGTATTTTAGATTGTATTTTAGACGAGTATATTTGAGTTGAATATTTTAGCAATGAAAATTTTTGTACTGCATATTTTAGTACTGACAATTGTTTCAAATGAACACCAACATGTATAAATGCTTTTTTTAGAAACAGTAACAGAGTGAGCCACCAGTGGCTCACGTGGCCTCAAAGGGAACACGACATGTGTGGGCCGCGTGAGTCGCTGGTGGCTCACGTTAAAATTTTTATGATAATATTATATAATTGAAATTTTAAGGATTGGCATATATTATGTAAAGGTTTTTGTAACTTTTAGTATAAAATTTATATTGTGGTTCAAGGCAAACAATGTAATTTCAAAGTATGGCCTTAAAAAATGTTAATAATAATTGTCTGTCAGTCTTGGTGCCCGAGCGAGCTAACATAACTATACTAGCAATAACACACCAGAGGAAACTGTAACAATGACTCTTGATATTCTGTCATATTTACGAACACCCTCAACCCCTTGTATATGTGATAACTCTGCTCATTTCACGTCAATCGACACATATTTACCCATAACAACTGAAATGTCATCAACCAGAACATTAACAAACTGTTTATGGAGTTCATCCATTGCCAAATCAACGGTTCCCTCTTCTTTCACAGGCAAGATAATGGGCAACAAGCCCACAAAGTAACGCACAGAGGACAATTCCCTTCAATCGTGCGACTTCAGCATGTTTTAAAATGTCACTCTAAAAGGAAACTTATTAACCATGTAATCACATGCAGTAATGAAATATTTCCTAACTGAGCTAAAGAAAACATGTTATTCTTTGCTTTAGAGCCCTTCTACTAAAACTGAAGTACTACTTCCTGTCATTAAATCACCGTCATCTTTTTGGTTATGTCGTAAATGGTACTGTAACTCAAGCAATGAGTTGCCCTTTAACACACTAGGTTTGACAAAATGTAAAAGAATGTCTTTCAGCAAATTCATCAACAGTTCTCTTAAAATATGTATATGTGGTGATGCTGCTTGAAGAGTAACATTAACTTTCTCAAAATATGGTATAATATGAAGCAGAAAGATACAGAAAGCTTTGTTCAAATTCAAAGACAAAAAGAGGAACAATTTTTCTTCCCTACTAACACAAGAATTCTGGTTTTTCAGAGGTGCCAACCATTTACCAAAGCTTTCAGTAGTAATTTTGCGAAAAATCCTATTTTTCAGTATTTTTCCGTAGTGAATATATTATCTTAAGCCCAAGCTAAATTGAGCATAAAGTAGCCGTATAGAAATAACAGTACCCGCATCGTAAGAAATTAACAGGTTTCCATCCCTCTTACAGCGGCTAAGCAGCGGTACGGTACGTTATAGCATGCATCTCTGAAAAGTGTGTGTTCAATTTTTACGGTTATTTCTTACGGCGATTCTAGCGCTGCCTTTAAATGTGTAGGCCTACACACAATTACATAACCTGTTCGTCGGTAACTACGGCATTTGTTATTGGATCTACAGCATCACTTAATTATAATATATTTTATCCTCCAAATTTCTAACTTCGAAAATGCTTGACGTGTTTTTACCGTAACTGTATTGACGGCGACATCTTTGCCACCGTGTTTACACTGAAGTCACAACTGCACGATTCACAAAACACGTGTTGTTGAGATACATTTGAAGCACTTAAACGTGTCCACAACTGTGAATATTCTGAACGAGATTTCTCAAAACTCTTCTCTTCCAAACTCATACTTGAATTTAAACATTCACATCAACATACGTACGTTAAAATAAGGCAACATGGATAAGTTTCCAATATGGCCGATCAGTGGAAGAAGAAACAATAAACAATCACGCATGACTCGATTCGACTGCATGAGTCAACATCGATAAGTCGGAAGATGGCAGTCTCGCCCGAAGTAATATGAACAATCAATTGTATGAGATACATACGAGAACTTTCCGACGCGTGCCGCGCAAAGTGTAAACACACTAGTTTGTAAATACGCTACCATCACCAAAATATGGTTTCAGCAAACTAAAAAAGGTAGAAATAAAACAATGTGCGTGTGCCGAAGCGTGGGAAAATAAATAGCGCATCATACGATCCACGTAGTTACGAATCGAAACACATGCATATACAATGGAACATGCCTGTTCATTTAGTCGGGAGGAAGCTAATAAATCTGTAGTTTATCATCAGAATCCGTACTTCCGTAGTAAACCATCGTAATTCGTATAAACTACGGATAATCCGTAGTAGTTGGCACCTCTGGTTTTTAAGAACTGGCTTGTCAGACTTCTTGTTAGCCAGTGCAATTTTCTTGCTGCTAGAAGCAGATTCAACAGGTAACCCTCTTTTCCCTTGTATCTGGTTTCCTTTTTCTGTACTAGAGCGACATTGTGTTTTTACGGTTAATGGGATCTTGTTTGATGTCATACTCACAGACAGATGGTTTCTGAGACACTAACACTTCTTCTTTGAAAAAACTGAGTAATGGTTCCCATTGACTGACCAGTCATATCAAACTTCTTGAGAGAGATAACCACTGTGTACAAACATGCTTCAGTACCTTCGATTCCTTACAGTGAAGATCTTGGAATCTAGCAAGTTCTTTTCTCTTAGCACTTTTTTCCATATAATAAAAAATGTCTACTAATATCTCATCTACATTCACAGAAAAACTTGAAGCTGCCTTTTCAGCTGCTAAGTTTAATAAATGACAAGCGCAACCAATAACAACTATTTCCTCATGCTTTTCTTTTAAAACCGCAGAAACACCATTCTTCTTGCCAACCACCACAGGTGCATCATCATCATCAGCACAAAATGCTATACAATTTTTAAGTGGTACGCCATTCCATTCCAGCTGTGATAAGATTAAATGGCCTATATTCCGACCTGTAGTCACCTTCTACGTTAGGAATGGACAGTACTGTACTCACAATTTTACCCTGCTCTTTATCGTAAAATGTAACCACAATGGGATACAATTTCTCATTTGTATCGTTACTCCTGTCTGTTGCAACAGAGAAAGGCCCCATCGGTAGATGCAAAACAACTTCAGATGTTGCATTAAATACCATTTTATTTAAAATACAAGTTGCTTTTGTGCGGGCATACGTACATTTCTTTGCAATATTTGAGTCCAGGAATATTTTTTTGAACAATCCACAGGCATGGTCTGCTGCACTGAATGGAACGTTATGCTCCACTAAAAACTAAACAAAATGGCATTCCGCTTTCGTAACGTCCAAATCGGCATTTGAAGTGCTGAAAAAACTGCTGATTTTCTTGTTCTCTTCCTGACTCTTCACATTCGCAACGTGTTTAGGGCAATTAACGTTAGTTCTTACGTCATGTTTACCACCGTGTGCTATGTTGAAATCACACCTACACACTAGACAGAACACAAATTTCTCCCCCTTTTGTGATCTTTGTACACACGGAAATTCTGCACTGTAAGAATCCTTGTATGTCTGGAAATACGTCTTCTTGTTAAGTTTGCTCATTTTTAATGCACATGAAGACACGCACAGACTTGCCAACTTTTCGAAAAGAGAATTAGTAAAACACGTACTAAATGTTAAATTTTAGCGTAAATTGCATGCTGCAATTTTGTGTCAAAATTCATTACTCTCACGTGTTAAAGAGGACTGCTCAGATAAAATGTCCAGCTCGACACGGAGTCTAGGGCAGGTAGAGAAAGAAGGGATGCGAGGAATAAACGTACACAGCGAAAACAAGTAAGGATGAGTTGTTATCTCAGCAGGCGATCTTCGCTGTCCTACGAGAGAATGGGTTATGGAAGAAGGGAGGAGGTTGTCAACCTGGCGGAAGTATTTCTAAGAATCCATCATGACCATTCTGTGTGCGACTGTTTTCGGGAACCTAAGTCAGGCGGAGCTGACAATGCTTCCTATTTTTTTCTCATAAAATGTCACTCTGAAATTTGTTTAATTTCGATATCACTTAGTTAATAATAGGTTTCATCACTGGAAGATGGACGTTCTTCTTTGATACTAAATTAAAAATCTCTAAATGTGACGCCGTTTTGACCATGGCTCTTGGGACATGTTTACAAAATAAAAAATAAAAAATTAGGTAAATGAACTTAAAACTACACAAATACTACTCACATACGTTGTATTGTAAGAAAAGTATACTTTTCAATTTGGTGTGTTTTAACATCACGTTGTTTGAAGGTTATGGAATGTGTGTTTCCTGAAAAATATTTCTATACTCTCAAGACTAGAAATGTTACATGCCGTATTTTAAATTCCATGCAAGTAACACACTAGTATGATATAGGCCATTCGGAATAAAGTGAGCACTAAAGATTTAACCTTTGAAAAAAATCACTAGGCGTTACTGCATATAAGCCAACATTAAAAACAGTTACATTTTTGTTTGTATGGTTGGTAGCGAATAACTGCATGTAGTCCCGTGTATTTTCTTATTTGAATACAGCATTAGTGAAACAACATCAATTGCAAACAAACTCTCTGTATTTAATATAATTTAAAATATTTATTTAAGTTCTTACTGACATACCTACTGACTGTATAATTTTATTTAATTAGCAGCAGTACAAAGCGACGCAACCAAGTCGATTATCGTTGGCACACGCCGCTATTGCTTCGCGCCACAGAGATAGTTTAAAATTTCACTGACAGATGGCATCAGAGTTAGGTTTTCGCCGCATTGCGTCATTCAGTTTGTTTGTCCGTTGTGTAATGAATATGGGTTTCTGATAAACACATTCAACGTCGTCGTTCACTGCAGTATGTTGAACGGAATTTTAATTCTTGAGTTGCATGTGTCGTGTGTTTTTTTAGTGACGGTTTTAATTTAAAAGTTCGAATATACTGTGCATGGATTTACGAGATTCGTAACGGTAATTAATAGCGCCGTTAGAGTAGAC